>VZRV01010761.1:399425-492563 GCA_013398115.1 Falcunculus frontatus | reverse complement strand
TTTTTTTAATACACAATCAGTTGGGCTCGGTGGAACTTTAGGACAAATGGGTTTCTGTAGAAAAACATGAATGTTGATTGGGCAGAGGCTTGTGGGCAGCCTTAGCTGGAACTTTTCAGTGGAAACTCATTCATTTGCAAACTCAGCACTGCCCACAAGAGACAGAACACATGTAAATGTTTATTATATGAATACATCTGAAGACCTGTTTAAGCTGATAGTTTAATGCTCCAGCATTTGTACCACAGGCTTCAATAACGTTTTGTCTTCTCTACATTGAGTTCTTCCAAAGACTGGAGAGAAGAAAGAACGGCGAGGAATCCTTTTAAGCTACAATTTCTTTTTTGAAAGACTTACATCATGGTTCTACCCAAAGGAACAAGACTGGTTTTGCCTAGCTATAGGCACCATCAGGATACAAACAGCTCTTCGACTATTTAGGATGGTCTTTAATTCATTAATCATTGAATTAAACTGCAAATGTATTTTCTTCCAACTTGCCCTTTTCATGAGCAAGGGCCTCAGGCAGGCTGAATATCATGTTTGTTGAATATCATCAATCCCATTTCAGCCTCCTCACTTCTTTCCTCTCTTTAAACTGTGTAATGGATGGTAGACACTCATCCGTACCAGGATGTCGAATTCCTCATCATCATGTAGTGGCCACACTTGCCCTGCTGCCTGTAAGCAATTGGGTAGAGTATGGCAAATCCAAACAGCACATCTCAGGGGGAGTAGAAGAAAAGAACAAAGCCTAAATTCCCTGCTTCTTCTAGCTATGCCACCTACTTAGATTTCCTCCCCTGCCTGAAGCTAGTCGGGCCTGCTAGAACGACAAGGACTTTGAGGACTTTCATTGTTTCCAGGTTAACTGGGTGGCCTTCATTCCTCCTCTGTCTTGGGATTCTGTGGAGACCATCCCACTGTTTTACTTCACATCCTCAAAGCAAATCCTTGGACTCACCATTCCATTGTCTCTTTAAATTAGGCTATTTCTCCATTTTCTTCTCCTTTTTTGTGTGCCTCTGCTAAGTAGAACATGAAGCCCTTTGCTAAAGTTGTTAGTGGATTGTGGCTGCATTGATTTGGGCTTCATCTTCCATTCTAAATGCTCTACCACCACTCTATTTGTTTACTTTTATCCATGCCATTGTGGTTGCTCTCAAAGACAGATGGATTTAAGACACTAGTGTCCATAGTGTTAAAAAAGCCCCTTTTTCCCCCAAATTCATGCTTCTGGAAATGATATCAATGGCCATGATCACCCTGGATCTACCTACTTAGGAACTGGAGGGAGCTACTGGGAAGCCATTTGCATGTCACAATTTTGTAACTTGGCCAACAGAGCTAACAATCTCTAAGCTTTTCTCTGGAGAGGAAAGTCTTGAGGCTGGGGGACAGCCTGAATTTTTTGCACCCTTTTTCACTCATCAGTACCATTTTTTTTTTTTTAATGAAGATCATAACCGTAGGATAGAAAAATGAAAATCTCCAGCCAAGATCAATGCAGAATCCGTGCAGTAATGAGCAAAATATCAAAAGGACTGATATTCAAAAGGAAGACGACACCCCAAGGTAACAGCAGCAGTTTCATTGAAACTATTGGACAATTCCAGCTTTCTGAAGGGGAGAACAGGACTGGGCCTGCAGGCAGCTGTGCAGAGCAAACCTGATAAAGCTGCAGCTTCTCCCTCTTAGCTCCCTCAACCTCACACGTGCTCCTATAAAGCACAAACTAAGATCTCCCCTGCTGAGCTAATCTCTTAGAATATAACAGCCCTGCAGTTGTCTAAAGAAAAACTGCCTCAGACACGGCTCCACATCAGACTTGGTCCCTTTATGGCTCTTTCCCAACAGTAAGCCCACACGTGATCCTTATGCTTTCATCTCTGGCTTCCAGGCAATCTTTGTTCTCTCTCAGCAAGGAGGCATCACTAACTCTTTCTTGGGCTCAAAACTACAGGGACTACTACTCTAACACGCCCTGAAAACAGGCTGCCTCTCATATCTCCCAGCAATCCAGGCTCCCAACCACCAGATCAGTCAGATCTCCTTAGTCCTCCAAGTCCTATTAGTTAGGAAGAAAAACAGGCACAGGTGAGAGTAAAGGCTTGAATCCCTTCAAAGCTTGCATTTGCCCATGATAAAATGCAGGACTCTTGTAATACTTCCAGTAATTTAAACACTGGAAAGTAGAATGGAATAACTCCAAGTATATTTAGCCTTTTGAAATATTAACTATTTCTTGCCAGAAATGTTGTGGATGCGCAGCTCCCAGCAAGTTGTGATGTGCCTGCATCTGTTCTGAAAATCTGAGTGAAGTTCTGTCCTTGAAATTGGTACAAAAAGGATTTTTCAAAATTAAAACACATATTTCCCCTTTTCCAATTTGAACACCTTAAAAAGTCAATAAGGCAGAGACAGGCAAATAAAAATCTCACCATACGGAGTGAGAAGCATAAGAATGGATATTAGATTATTAACAAAGTTGCTGTGCATGCCCTTTTGGGTTAAAAAAAAATAGTCAAGCAAAATGAGAGAGGCTAGGAGCATACCAGTGTACCAATATCTTTTCACTTAGCTGAATTTATATAAAATAATTTCTTGGTTTTCCTTTCATTATGCTTAATTTCCTCTCAGTGACTGTTCATTTAAACTGCTTTCATTCATGTAGTTTTCTTTATATATCATAAAATCCTAGAATGGTTTGAGTTGGACAGGACCTTAAAGATCATCTAGTTCTACCTCCCCTACTGTGGTCAGGGACACAAATAGGTTGCTCAAAGCCCTATCCAACACTGCCCTTGAACGCTTGAAAAGTGCACAGGGTCTGCGTTTGGTCTATCAAAAGCCATGTACAAGTTAGAAGAATGGCTGAATTCTACTTTCAGTTTAATTCCAAAGGAGAACAGTAATTCTCTTTGGGGAAACACTGTTGTCTTTCTCTGCTGATGCAGATGTGGTTTTGCTGCAGCTCACCATGTCAAGGGCAGTGGTTACCTACAGGCAAAGGACTGCTGGCATGTTCTCGTTCTCTCTTCTTTGCCATTTTCCCATAACCAATCACCGGGAACGGGTTACAAACTTTCTGATGCAAAATGAGAAGGGAATGGTTTGAAGCGATTCAAACGGTTCTGTGTTCAAATACTGCCATCAAGCGGATAGACACGGGAGAAGGCTGCAACTAGTAGTAAGGACATCGTTTTAAAAGAGGGAAGTGGACGGAGAGACGAAGAATAAAACAGTATTTTTGCTCCAAACTTCACATTATAAAAACTTTTTTGGTCTAATAAAAACTCCTCACTAAGCCTGGCTTATTCCCTCTTCTTTATATTATATCATTTTCATATTTTAGCATTTGCTTTGACTTGCCTTTAAGCGACCATGAAAATATAAGAATGCTGCTCTGTGCCTGTAGAATTCGTCTCAATTGCTATGGACAAGGAAGATTCTTCATTGTGTATTCATGGACTTCTCTGAGACCCTCTGATATGAGCTTCAGAACAGGTTCCCCAACTCAAGGACCTACAGGGGAGTGAAATAGAAGAAAAATTATCCTTTTGAATTTTAGAGCTAATAACCAAAATTAATTAATTCAATGGTTCCTTCAAATCCCAGAGCAACAGTTTGGTTTATATTTGAAACTGAAATATTCCTCTTTAGATGAAATCTTATTCCCCCTCTTGCAAAGTTTTAAAACAATCTTCATCATCATAATTTTAAAATGTATCTTCATCTCCTTCAAGAAAATTAAGAGATACTTCAAAATACTACTTGATGTTAAAAGGGGCAAAATCCCAGTGCATTTTTTGGGTTGCTCTCATTTAATGGCCACAGAGATGCAACAAATCTTCCCTGTCTTTGTGGACCTTTGTGCCGACTCCAATATGGGTTGAGCAACTACAAAAGTCTTCTCTCAAGACACTTCTTTCACCTAAGCCAGGCATAACTGGATATTTTCCAAGGCTGTGTGACTTCCAGGAACACAGGATTTGTCCATGGCTCATTCACAAGAAATGCATAGTAAATGAGATGTGTTTTGGAAAATTCACAATGTATGTATAGTACATGTGCAATGATTTCATGTTCTCTGGATGCATACGCATGAAGTTCTGCCAGGAAAGTCCTGTATTTACAAAACCTAAAAGTGTCCTATATCTGTAGCAAATTGTTCTGCCCTTAAGGCTGTGATAGTAAATAAATTTGCCAAGGCAAGTTTCAGAACCTGGGGAAGGAATGACATAGTTGTGAGTAGTATTGTACTGGGCCACTGCAAACTGCCCTGTTGTTTTCAGGGATGGTGTGTACATATTCCTGTAGCCACGTCCTTAACACTGCTTCACTCTCTAAAGCTGAAGGTTTGTTTTAAATAGAAATACCGTGGTCCGCCTGGATCTAAATATTTCTTTTAAAACAGTAGCTCATGTTATCAGCCTAGAAGAGCAAACTAGCTGGGCTGTTGTGGATATATCATCAGCAGATGGTTCAGCTCTTCCAAACGGAATCCTTGCTGATCCTAAGCAATGCATACACTGCTGGTTTATGCACCGATATCAAGAATGGCAGTAAAAAGAAAACCCATGTACGTATTCACTAATCAGATATCTTTGTCCAGAATTCAGTGGAGTTATTACTTCATATGTTCTACTTTTACAGCAGACAGACCTCTCCCCACCACGGCTATGTAATATCCTCCCTCCCTGGAAAAAACCAAACCAACATCCCCCCCTCAAAAAACCCCAAAACCAAAACCCACCCAAACAAACTCAAAACAAACAAACCAAATCAGAAAAAACATCCACAACCTGTCTCTAAAAACCAGATATTTGTGGAACATCTATCGGTCTTTTTTTGTTAACAGGGACAGAGGTTAAGATGGCTCAAAGGGAGGTGGTTAAAATAAAAATAATATAATAATATATTCCCCCATACCCTGGGGACAAGAAGGAGCTACTGCCCTTAACAAAGTGTCCCACTGTCCCAACCCATCCCTCAAACTGGTCGTCCTTATTTATTTTTTTGTTTACATAGGCAGTAAGGCAGAGAAGAGTTTGAGTCTTAGAGGCATCATTGCTTAACTGAAGGAGAACATTCAGAAATCAAAAGATGAGACATGGCAACATAGATTGGTACCTATGGCAAGGCATAGATTGGTACCTTTGTCCCTTGATAAAAAATATGTAGAATTAACATAAAACTGAAGTGGTATTGCTGCTGTGTCTTCTCTTTGCTCTTATGTCAGTATTTATGCACAATGCTTGTTTTAAACTTCTTGCTTTGGAGATCTTGTTGCAGGCTATTGTTCCATAATCTTTTTTATCATCCCTGTTTTCTGTCACTTATGTGCTGATAAGGCTTTGGAGCTATTCACTACACTAACAGCAGAGATATGAAAAACAAACATACACATTTAATTCTTTTCTAGAACAGAGAAGCTAAAGACAGATACTGTTTTCTCCAGACTTTCCTGTTTAAGGTAACACTTTTTCCCTTTGGTGAAGGTAGCAGGACAACAGCAGTCTTCTATACTGTTCACTGGCACCACCAATGATAGGAAGGATACTGGGAGTTGAAATCTGGTTTTTTTTCCATGCTGTGCAAACCTTTTCTTCAAAAATGCTCTTCTGTCTGCATATGAAGAAATGCAGTGTGATGGAGGAGCTCCCAACTGGGTCACCATGGCCAAAAAAAAGGATGACAATTTATAAATATGAATTATAATTTCCTAAATTTTGTATGTGTAAAATGCAAAGTTTTGTTACTTAAAGTCTTGTTCTGTCCTGGAGCAAACCAAGCTCTATAAGGGATAAGGGAGCCTCTGCTCAAAGTGGGGGGAAGGTGTACAGGCGACTCAGGAATTCAACCACTGACTCCCAGCAGACATCTGAAGTTGTAACTGGTTTTGAATCAAATCTGGAAAACACGCAGTGGAAATATGCATGTTTCTGATTATCTCCAAATTGACCCTAACATATTTCTAATCACGTTAAAATGCACAAAACTGAATTATATGTTTAAGACACATCGGTTTAAAAGAAGTGCGTCAACTCCTGTGACTCACGTTTCATGGCTTGAAATTCAACTCTGCTTACCTGGTTTTACACTCATTTGGGTTTCTAAGTCTCCTTCAAACTTCACTACGACTGGCTGAAAAGTTGTTGGGTTTGATGAATATTTGTCTTACCAACAAGAGCTCTGAGAAGGAGGATCTTCTTCCTTTAAAATTTTCACCCTGTTATCTAGAATGCCACACTTTCCTCAGTAGTATCTGAACACCATTTTTCCTCTTAGCACTACACTGAAATGCTATGATATGTGCAAATATTATCAGCAATACAGCAAACTTGCTATATACTCATAGCAATTAAGAGAGATTGAACAAAATAAGTCCTACTATAATGCCATGTATGTGCTTTAAGGCTTTTTTTTTTTAATTGAGCAGCTGTTAATGGATTTGGAAACAGCATAGTTATGAGAGAGCTGAAAAGCAACTGCTAATCATTCCTATCTAGGGTGACTGAGGAAATAAATTGTTACATAACTGCAGTTAAAGACACCTTTAGGCACTCCAGTTGGAAGTGATTGGTTTTGTTGTTTTGGTGGGGTTTCCTTGTTTTTTTGATCGTTTTTCTTAAAAGGAGCAGCCAGTGTCAGGCTGGCCATTTAGGAAAGGAAGCTGGGAGACTCAGGAGGGTCCCAGGGTGGGACAGACCCATGGCCTCACCAACAGCACAGGCTCACAGAAGCTGAACACATCACCGTGGCTGGTGCTGGTAATGGGGGCCACTGGCAGCTCCAGACACAGCAAGTGGAGAACTGGGTACAGGAGCCATCCATGGGCTCCAGGCAGGAGCAAAAGCAAGCAGGGCCAGAGACAGGGTTAGAGCACAGGTCCAAAGGGTCCTTTCAGGAGATGGGCTACCTACAGCAGGTACTCCCAAGGACCAACTGCAGGCAGAGGTGGAGCCCAGCAAAGCTACAGCACAGCTGAGACCAGAACCAACAGCACTGGGCTGACCCAAAATGGACCTGTGGGCAGGAGGTGGGTGAGAGCCCCAGGTGAGGCTCCTTTGGGAGGTGAAGACTTCTTAATGCCCTCAGGCCCCTGCCATTTTTATGGCTTTCACGACCCTTTGCCTGTTTGCCTCGACTGCTTTTGATTCTTGAAAACCTTGTCCTCTCCTTGAAATGTGACAGAAAAAGCAGAAGTGAAGAATTAAAAGCAGCTGTCCTATTTCAGGTGACATGTAACATCTTTTCATTTCTCCCCATGACACAGTCATGAAGGACACTTCTCTCAGCAGCGTTCTTTAAGGAGTATTTATAGAAAGGTCAGAATCTGATCCTTTAAATCTCTACTAGGTCTCTAAAAAGAAAGACATTGAACACCTTTCTAACATTTTAAAATAGATAAATAGAACAATTTATAGATGCGGCATTTCAAACAAGAGACCTTTAACCTGAAATTAATAACCCAAAGACCTCTAAGATTCTATAGAACCTCTCTTATAAGCATGTAAAAATAGCAACACTGACTGAATAGGTGAGATATCAGTGTGAATTTGCTCCTGCTGGTCGCAGTCTCTAAAGCCTTTATCAGATATAGCAAAATAAGTCAGCATGGGCACTTGCTGCAGACTTTGCTGTAGAATAAGGTTTAGAAATGAATAAATAAACAAGTATAGCCCTTAATTGCTGTTTATTAAAAACAAAAAAGCATTACTGAGTAATCTGCAAGTATTGTACTTGCCAGATAAACTATGCACAAGACAAGAAAGCTGCAATACAGTTTCAGTGATAAGTTATTTTTATTTTACAAAAAATAGCTGCCTTGAAAAGGAATCAAAGTAACATTCCTTGCTCTTTAATAATTTTTTTTTTAACCTTTTATTCTGGGCAATGAAAAAGTCCTTAGCAAGACAGATATGTTACATTTCTTCATTATCACTCAGCACAATTTACAGCAAATATACCCACAAATACTGAGGCCAACCACAGGCAACAAATTTTATATATTGCTATGAAAAGTTGCAAGATGCTGCTTGGCTTTCAAGGGCCTAGATGGCAGTGTAGTTCTTAGTGTAATTAGTCAATTTGATCTTCTCTGGGAAGATAATATTAACTGACAGGTTTTCCCCATTGTTAGACTTCAGAAAAAAGTTCTTTTTCTGGCGCAGGAGATGACTATACTTGGCATTAGCAAGCCACATTTCACATTTTGAAAAAAAAACAATCCCAGTTGTACCCAAGACAACAAGACATGTAAGCAAGCCCAGCACAACAAAACATATCACCTGGCTTCTACTCAGTAATGGATCTGCATTTTGGATTGTTTCTTTCACAGTTATTTTCAGGATTTCCTGTTGTTGATGCACAGATCTGTGGTGAGCTTTTGAGGGTGGCTTGTAATTCTGCATATGCTTTGTCTCCATATTCATTCCAGAGAGACTTGTGTTTTTGCTGGGATGTTTGCAGGTCATGCCAACAAATTCTGGTTTACAGATGCACTCAAACCCTCCCTGGGGATGTTCACTGCAAGTCCCTCCATTCTCACATGGGCCACTTGCACAGAATGTGACACGGCTGCTGCAGAGCTTTCCCGTATAGCCATGGGGACAGGAACAGCTGAAACCCACACCAACATCGGTACATGTTCCTCCGTTCTCACATGGGTTGGATTCACAGTCGTCTCTATCGATTTCACAGAAGTTGCCAGCAAAACCAGAAGGGCACAGACAGGAAGCATGGGGTGCAAAACCATTGTCATCAACGCATGTCCCTCCATTCTGGCAGGGAGAACTAGGACAGATAACAGACACAGAGACAAAATTGACGTCCAGTGGAAGAAACTATTAGGAAACACTTTATATAATAAAAAGAGCCGGTTTTCTTTAGAAGAGCCAATTCCAAATGCAAATCCACTAAAGTCAGTGAAGCTGAATCGAGAATGAGTTTGTTCAACAACTTTGTCAATACAGATTATAATATCTTCTGCTGTCCCTTCAGGCAGGATTAGTACACCAGCATATAAATTCAACCTGAAGAGCTGTGAATGGATTTAAAATGATTTCAAACATTTATTCAAATTAAGCTTCTCTCTGTTTTTATATGCTTGGAGCTATTTAGCTGAGCAACTATTCATACAAGACAGAACAAAGACGTGAGCAGCACGGGTGCTTCCTTTCTACCTGATTATTCCTAAAATAATCTATATATTGTATTGGCAGAGCAAAACACTGCCAGAGCAGCTAGACATAAAGCTGACTGTTTTTATTCTGCCTCTCTGGTGTTCCATGACACAAAAAATTTAGAAGCAAACAGATACTTTCCTATAAACTGCTGTTCAGCCAAAATTTTTGATAGATAAAATTACGATAAAAAATATCAATGAGAGAATTTCAGCCTGGGCAAAGACAGCTGTAATGTGAGGGCAGGACCATAGGAAACCAAGTATTTCTGCAAACTCTTTTAGTGCTTCCCAGATAGTGGCCTGGTACTATGTTTTGAGTGACGTAAATTAACGGAGAGATCTTTTCTATCTTTACAATGCAACTGTGCCTCACTGATTGTAACACCAAAAGATACGGCCACCCACTGACTGGCACAAATGTGTCAATTCAGGGGACCTGTGCAGAGTGCACTTGGTCCTTTAGCTGTCCCTGCTGGCTGACAAGGGACCCTGGGTCCCAGGTTTACAAATAAACATCAAACCCCACTTTCATGGCAGTTCATCACATATGAGCAAAAGCTTTTAAAACTTACCTTGTAAAAAATGAAAAATATTTGGCAAAGTTTAGGACAAGCCTCTTTGACAACAAAACTTTTCTGAATACTTATGTGTCCCTGAAGACATACAGCTCAGTACCATCTGACAGCTGAAAAGTCCAAGCTGTTGTTTAAGGCCTCCCACTTGCAGGGCAAAGTCCCAGGGGTAATGAACATCACAGCTTCAGATGCAGACATTTCACATATGCAGCAGTCAGTAGCAACAGGCTGTTATGGAATTCCATGGTGGGACGCACGGATTTAAGAGATCTGTTGATGTCTGACTGAGATGACTGTGAAAGGCATATAAGCTGCTGACTAGAAATGGTCCCTGATCACTGGTCAGAACAAGGCTGGGCTATTCACCACTGCTCTGGGACTGCCTATGGTACAGATTGCTCCAAGCACCTCTGTCTTCACTCAGGACTGAAACATTTGGCGGCCACCCATCAGGAGAGACTCAACATTGTGGTAGAGGAATCATCTGTCTGTTTTCTGCAGCTTCCACATTAACTGCTCTGTCCTCTAGTACTGTTTTTCACTGTAGATGTTGGCTGGAGAAAAAAGCTGCTACAAGAACATATTGGAAGTCTGGAAGCAGTATTAGGAAAGCAGAAATGGATATTGACATAGACATAGTGACAACTTGAGGTAAGGAATTTCAATACATTAACCAGCTACTATGTCTTTTCAAGCAAAATAGGGAAATTGGAGTTGTACAGTCCTTGAGTGGTCGTGGCCTTCTTGGAAAATCCAGCACCTTCCCTTAGCTGTACAGGTCCCATGGAAAATTGGACAAGCTGGTTTGCATATGAAAATATGTAGAAGTTTGAACCCTCATGGATGGGTTGAATCT
Organism: Falcunculus frontatus; assembly: GCA_013398115.1. Taxonomy (NCBI): domain Eukaryota; kingdom Metazoa; phylum Chordata; class Aves; order Passeriformes; genus Falcunculus; species Falcunculus frontatus. Next base: position 481,942 of record VZRV01010761.1, on the reverse strand, counting down.
CAGTACTTTCTAGGGAAATTGGAAGAAATTGCTGGAGAATGTAAACTTTTTTCTGAACTTTTCAGAAATGTAAAATATTGACATAGAAAACAGTTATGGGGAAAAATGCAGAATTTTGAAAATTTTCTTTATTTATTACTAACAGAGTTGCATTTGTCTAATTTAAATATGTTTAAATAAATAAAGCCTTAGTATTAATTTCCTTGAATAAATTCTGCTACTTTTTGTTTTTGGCGTTTAACACAGCAAGGTGTAGTACATGAAGGGTTAGTTGTGGAAAGCATGTCCATGCTACTTATTTGCTTCCCAGATAGTCTGGTTTCTTTTAGAAAGTACCACCCGTGCTCTACTTCAAAGCAAAACCTCAAAACATCACACAGAGGTCACTAATGCAGATACATGTAAACAGACCAGAATAAACACTTTGATTTGTGAATTGTCTTGGTCCCATCTGTGAATATTAACTAAGAAGCCAGCCATAATGCTCAGTAATATCAACATTTTTAACATTACCACTGAGATAGAGAGGAATTGAGAGGAAGTGAGATGTGAATGAAATTACACCATCTGATGAGGTCTCCTTCTAGGATGTGGGATGCACTCTGGTGGACTGTGAATTATTAGCAGACATGGAGTGCTTATGCTGACAACAGTTGTCTTTTTGAACTAAATACAGATTAGCAGAGCCTGCTGCTCTTTTTTCTGAAAAAGACAGCTTCCTAGAGAAAAAGAATCACTGTTTCAAGTATGTTGCTTTCTTAGAAAAATTGTTCATGATTTCCAGACTAGTTCATCAGCATTCAGTCCAAAAACAGAGTACCAACACAAAACAAAGTAGTTTCAGCAATTTAAAACCTTAAGAGTTTTAAGGAAGTACATGGAACTAATCTGTGTTATTTAGTTGATGCTGTGTTTTTGGAACTCACCTGTGTTTTGGGATAGCTAGTATGTATGTCCACATTGAATTACTGAAATATTTGCCCTACAGATGAAAAGCAGAAAAAGCTATTCATGTCCCCCATATTAGGCAAGTAGCTTGGATGTGATTTATGACTTTTTCAAGGAACTTAAAATTCCTCATTGTCAATCAAGAAAAATAGGCAAATCAGAGTAGCTATCCTAGAGGCTGAAAGTAAACCCAGACAGAACTGTGTGAGTATCCCTCAACTAAAAGCAATGGCAAAAAAATTCTACTGACCTGAAGTTGTGAAAGAATGGCAAATTTTGCCAGAGAGAGTGAGAGGTGTTAATGTTCTTTAAACAAGAGTGTACAAGTCTTCAGGAGGATTCAGTCATAAGATAGATCTGAATATTCACAATTATCTATCACTGAGAAAAAGAGAACCAGAGGCTACCCATATAGGGCTGGAGAGCAAGAAGGCAACCTCCTAAAAGAAAACTGTGGTTTTGGGGTGATAGTTTTACCAAGTTTGAATACACCAGAAAGGCATTCTGTATGTTTATGGGATCACAACTTTGACGAGCCAGAAGACAGCAGATGCCTCTAGATTTCAACAAAAACGCCAATTTACGTCTTCTCTAATGCTGAAAGGTCTTCCTTTTTTCAAGCAGCTCTACCAGTGACTTTGCTGGAAGTTTTTTAATCTGTGCCCATTGCCTCTTGCCCTTTCATTGGGCACCTCCATGAGAAGCTGTCTCTGTTGCCTTTGCTTCCCCCCATCAGGTACTCATACACATGGATAAGTTCCTCAGAGCCTGCTCTTCCTCCAGGCTAAATGACCCAGCTCTCAGTATCATTTTATAGGAGAGATATTCCCATTCCTTAATCATATCCATGGCCCTCCACTGCACTCACTCCAGTATGGCTGTGTCCTTTTTATATTGGGTAGTTCAGAACTGGACCCAGCACTCCAGATGTGCCTTACCAAGACTGAGCAGAGGGGAAGGATCACCTCCTCCAACCTACTGGCACTGCTGTTCTTAATGTCCTATTTCTTTTAAAGAATAGAGAGCAATGGTCTCCCTGTTCTGATGGAAGAGAGAGATTGTCTCCTTCAGTTAACTATGGACATATTATTATATGTTGGTTAAGAAAAAAGGACATACTGGTGTTTTCGTGCTGACAGCTCGTGTGCTGACTACCGCTCTTATTAGGCTGTGTATAAGCTATCTCTCACTAGAGGTGAGAAGGCAGGATGGGAGTCACTTCAAGTTTGTTTATGAAAATCATAGGAAGGCATAAAGTCATCACAATAAAATGTGCAAACTAGCACTTTTTGTACTCAAATTGTGCGCATAAAGTCACACTGATAATCTGTTAAGTCTTTACACTGTTAACAGATCAGAATTGTAAGGTTTGATAATAATATCATCAACTATCAGAAGCATTATGTATTTTAGCACGGAAATACTTCCACTTAGCAAAGAATTTTGAATAATACAAGTGTAGATTTTAAACGCATGTCAGAAATCAATATTTACCCATTAATAATGCAGGGTCCTTTCTTGAGATGGCAGTTTTTTCCTGTAAATCCCTGGGCACACAGACAAATATATCCTCCATCACCAGTCTCTATACATGTTGAATTATTGGTGCAGGGCTTTGCAGAACATGGGTGAATATCTGTTTAAAAAAACCCAACAGGGCTCAATTAATCTAATGAAAAAGAGTTAGTAAATGGTATACAATACTTCAAATAAAAAATAGCTTTAACAATACTTCATCCTGCATTTTATAAATTCTGATCTATTCCCCACCTTGTTAGAATGGAGTTCAGATTGTTCAACTATTGCAAGCAATTTCAGCTTATTTCTCTCTTTCTAGCTCCTGCTTGCAAAATGTGTTTGAATTGCTCCATTCTATAAATAAATAGTATTAGAAATAAAATATTTGTATGGGAGAAGGAACATCTACATAGTCTAGCCATACTTTCACAATCTTGGCTTCTCCATGAGCAGAATTCTGATAAAGCAATCAGGAGCTGGGAATTCTCCCTGCTCCCTGCCCGTATCATTATGTGCTTATGAACAAATGTTTCATAAAAACAGAGATCAGCAAGTAACAAAAAATCTGTAAAAATTTCATCTTTTGGCTGGGCTACATTCAACTCTTACATAAGTGTACCAGAAGACAGAGCTGAATGATGTCTGGACCCAAAGTCACACATCTCATTTTCTTCGCAATTGCCCTGCTGAGCCACTTCCCACTCAAATGATTACTGAATTTTTAAAATAATTAAAACGAAATAAACAAACAAGTGCATATTTTAGCAAGCTACTGCAGCAGCTGCAGAGAAGTGCTGACTGGAAGGTATCTGCTGCCTCACACACACATATACACACTTTCTAAGAAGATGAAAAGGGATTTAAGGGCATTTATATTTTACTTCCCACAGCGTAACACGAAATTTAGATGATAGCATGAGGTACTGCAAAATTTTAACCACAACAAAACAACAGTCTTAGCTTTCAAATACAATCTTCCCTGGATTAAAGGGTCCATTTCCTAATGCATTAGCTTCATTGCAAGAAAACAACCTAGCAAGCACTTTGAGTGTAAGCTCCAATTTTCACAAGGACCAAAATAATCTTGAATTCTTTTTGGATTAGTGTTGTTTGCCAGCTATTTTCACAGACTCTAAAAGCAGCTAATAAAGCATATACTTTGATGGAGGAGAAAACATGAACTTTGATGCAGGAGCATGGAAACTCTCTGAAAGATATATATATAAGTATGTATATATATATACATTACTGTCAATAATTTATGTCAGGTATTTAATTTTAAAACATCTTAAAAGGGTGTTGTACCAGGTTATTTTAAAACATAATACATAAATAGCCTCAGTTAGTCAATTTTCTCTATTTTTCTTTATTTTACCTCTCAAAAGAACAATCACCAAGTGGTAACTGAGATGAAAACACAAAACCAGGATGTTACATTTACACGTATATTATGAATGGCCTCAATCACATTACCCATAAATTAATTAATAGTTGCATCAAATTGAGTTGTCGTGCTGCAGTACATGAAGCAATCACTGAGTGTTTTTATGAGGAAGAAACACGCATTAGTAGTTTGTCACAGCAGGAATTTTAGCCTCTGTCTCATGCATTCATAGCACAGGCATTAGAGACTCCACCTCTACTCTCTGTTGCATTTACCAACGTGTCCTTGGCAAAGCAGTCTAATGACAAGCAGGACAATTTGCTCCCAGCTCACACTGTATGTTGGCTTTTTAGCCAAATCGAGGCCAGGATTCCAATAGGAGATCACGGACCCGCTGACACGACTGTGTGGCACAGCCAGCGGTGACAAGCTGACAAATCTGATTTAGCGAGGTGGATCAAATATTCTGACTGGGCTGTCATTTTTTTTTCCCGAAAACAAATTGACTAAATTGATTTTCCCTTTGTTATGGTCAGTGTTTGATGCGGTCCCTGTACTGTGCAGTGTATATCAGCTGCAGAGGGAAACTCTGTGCTGTGCAGCCTGGTTCCAGGGGTTCACACACCAGATTTCAACGCAGTGTTTCCACAAGAGGAGAAGATGCCATGGCATCATGATTCAGTTGGACAGGCCTCATTGCAAAGAGGTTAACCAGCAGTGTTAACACCAAGACCAACTCAGAGATGTCTTTCTTCAAGTGCCTCACCTGTCCATGTGGCTGTAATAATAGTCACAAATGCTACCACTGATTCTGCCCTACATGTTTACAGTGGATCAAGGCCAACCCATAACCTGCATGTCTCTAAATTACTAGGAAAGTCATTCTTGGCCTTAACAGAGAACCAGGCTGCCCATATTAAAAACAGCTACACAATCAGAGGCATTAGCAAACCAGTTTGTGATCTAAAACTACTCCAGAAAGAAATTTCCATGATCAAAGCCAAGGAGATTGTACACTAACTTTTCTACAGAACAGAAGAAAAGAGGTATCATCGCCAGTCTATCTTTTTTCCTCCCATGTTTAGCAAACAAATAAACTGCTAAGACTATATCTCTATTTTAGAAATATTTCAGTTGTTTGTAGTGGCCAATGAACTTCAGATCCTCCCATAGTTTTCCATTATAGGTTTTTCCTTCCTGATTCCTAATCTGATCAAGTTTCATTTAATGATGCCTGTAAATTAACTATAGCTACCTGTAATGACTTTATACAGCCAGGAAACTGACACCAACTTTTGGCAGAGGATATGGGGGGCTGAGCAATTAACCCATTTGAGGTTTCAGTGCTTTATTTGGTCAGGATAACAATTTGTATCAACTGTCCAGTAGCAAGAAGAGGAGGAGGAGCACCCTTCTCTTGATCCCTTATGGCAAACAATGCATTTAGACTAGGTAAAACCACTGAGATGAAAGACTATCAATGTTGCTGCAGATGAAAAGATAGTTAGGTCCTTCTGGCTAAAAATTCTTGGCAGCTCTTCATGGTGATCTAGATTCAAATCAACAAAGAAGACTCTGAGATGATTCTGAGTGTTGAGAGAAATAATAGTTTCTGCACTTCAGCATGGGATACCCTTTTTGGTATTATAGGAATATCTTAATGAATATGTGTTAAGTTAATGTTTTTTCATAAAGATGTGGGTTCAATTTTCAATGCATTCTTTTGCATCCTAAGTAGCAGTTGCAAGAGGAAAACACTGCAAGGCTCAGAATTGCAAAGATTTATCAGTACTAAGAAATTCAGCCATGCAGTTAAAGCTTCTAGAAGTAGCTGTGAAGATGCCACCTTTACAAATCTGGAAGTTTGTATTCACTGATGAGCAACAGAACTGAGCCTCCTAAGGTGGGGATTGCTCTGTGTAGCTTTAGAAATCTATGATTGTAGATCAGAGAATAACTCATTCCTCCTCATTAACTGTAATGGGAGTCTAGGTGTCTTGTCTCAGGTACAAACACATATGTGAGATGTGTCCAGAACAATATCTGAGAGTTTATAGTCACATCTGCACCACAAATGTCACCACTGCTACCACAGCTCCTGCAAATATACCAGGACTAACTTTAACAAGCCTCTCTATGCTCATGCATGCAGTCAGTGAGTACAGGCTGCAAAGCCTGATGAGAAGGTAAATGAGTACCTGAAAACCTTGAAATCCATGTCACTGCAAGGATGTGACCTACCTAATACGTTCTGATTCTTTTAGTCATCTTGAAAATCTTACACAGTTCAAACCATCTTCAATAAACACTTTGTGTATTGGAGAGCTCAGGCATGTTCTATAAATTGTAAGCCATATACCAACAAAAGCTTGAAAGGCATGAAGAGAAAATGAGGCCCTAGACATCTGTCCTATCACAGCTACAGATATGTGGCCTGAACAGCCGCATGCTCCTGGATGCTCGTGTGGTTTCCATCCCCTCAGATCTCTCTGACTGAACACTTGCCTGTGTCAGCCAAAATAAACCATCTCAACAAAGGCCAATTTTTCAGCTTGCTTATGCTAAGCTGGCTCATTCTGACTGGCAAAGGGTGAGAGAGTGCACACAGAGCTGTGCTTACCCCTTGGACCTGAGGGGGAAGTGGCAGCCTGTTCAGGCAGACCTTTTTCTCAGTTATAGTAATGTTCACTTCACTGAATCATCACCGGGTTAAGTAAAGGAAAAAATAAGCACAATGTTTTCCTTCCAAGTAGTACTGAGAAAATAGCATATATATATATATAATGTGCTACAGAAATATTTAAAATTATTTAATATATGCAAGACAACTTGTATTTTGATTAGAAGGGCTTACTCAACAACAAGGGAGCAGTTATTTGTTGGCCTTGTCCATGATAATCAATGTTTGAAATAGAATAAATTTACACTTTGATCACACATATGCCCAATTACAAAAGATAGTGGATTGCTTCTGTCTAAATTATTATAGAAGTTTGAGATTTATGTGCCTCTGCCCAGAATCTCCTCATTATCTGGAGCTAACATTCAATATTTTAGAATTAGTTCTCCAGAAGGGCTTTGCATGTCTCCAGCACCAGATGGGGCTGCTTTGCCTCACTTGCTCAAGGAGAGAAAAGGATGTGCAAACCTATGTCACAGAGGCTGCCAACCCAACCCTCCTCACAGATGCACTGCCAGGGTTTGGCACAGCTCCCGTGCAAACATCCAGGGAAAGGAACACACTGATTACAAAGTGCACCCTGCCAGCCAGGTTGGCACCTGAAAGAGATAAAAGACAAGACAGAAACGTAGTTTATTTTTAATAAACATAATTACAAGGATGCCCCCTTTTTCGAGGCACAATAAATAACCTTTGTATACCAAATTGTGCTATTTGAACAAAAGCATACCATAAGTGCTTCTGGGATACCAGAAACAGTTTACATGAAGAAAACCATTTCATTCAGTGAGAAAAAAAAAGCTACTCAATGTAAATACTTCATACTGAAAAAAGTAAACTAAACAGGTATATAGACATCCATGCTCTATGATTCCAATTACTGTATCCTAATCGAGTGCTGTTTCATCACAGTTCCATATTTTCAGACACCAAACCATTTCTATCTGTCTTACCAGGACTATGAATAATTGAAGCTGACCACTCCTGTGCTAATACGTCTGTCTGACAGATCTTTTTACCTGCATTCACTGGGAAATTCACAGAATCCATTCTCTGGATGGCAGCCAGCTTTACAGTTCACGCCTGGAAGAAGAGATTTATAACATCAAACCAGAAAAATCAGCACAAAAAACCCCATATCATGTCCTATACACATTAGTGATGTTTTAAAATAACCCAGACTGCAAAATTTTCCATTTCTTTTTTCTTCAAACACATTTTTGAAACATAAAATTTTAAATTAACCTAATCTGGAACATGTTACAGAATGTTCCTATAGGGCAAGTGAAATGACATAAAGAATTAATCACAAAAGAATAGAAAGTCACTTTAGCACTCGCAAAGTGTATGTAATATCCCTATATACTGTCTTAAAAGCGTAATGTCAGAGCAGATTCACGGATGTCGTTTCACGACATGCCACTCCAAATGCATTGTTTCAGAACTACTTGAAACACAAAAGTACTTTTAGTCAGAAAAAGAAATCCATTTAAAACTACTTACAATAAAAGTGCTGAATTCATTTCAACCCTACATCGGATGAAAATAATGATTTTCATTAAATCATGAATAAATAACGTAATTTAAGGAGAAGAGATCTCAGTAGTAGTTTTTGTTTTGTTTGTTTGTTCAAGCATTTGCATCAAGCAATGCTCCTCTGAAACATCACCGCTAGCCACTGACACCCTACGCCAACAGCAGGAGAAATGCACTCCATCCGATGCCGAGGAAAAGCTTCCCGACGACACCAGCATCTCTGGCCGGAGCGAGGGCTGGGGAAGCCTTTGCCATCGAGGGACTCCAGGAGGACTCCCGTCATCGCCGCTGCCCGCCCGGCCCCGGCAAACTCCCAAAACTTTCCGAACTCGCCTCCCCTCCCGCGACACCTCCCGCGGCGGAGGAGCCCGGCGGACAGAGGATCCCGGTGCCCCGAGGATCCCGGTGCCCCGGCGCTCGCCTCGCCGGCCTTACCTGGGGCTGCGGGGAGCACGAGGGGCAGGAGGCAGCAGCAGCCGAGGATGCCGGCGGCGCGCAGCCCCATGGCCGGGCCGAGGCCGCTCCGCTCCCCGCGGGGAGCTCGGCGGATACGGGGCCGGGAAGGCGGCACCCCCCGCCCGCAGCACCGCCGGGCTCCGGCGCGACGGGGCGGGAGGAGGGAGGGACGGAGGGCGGGGAGGGCTGCCCGCCTCCCCCCGCGGGCGGGGAGCTGCCCACGGGGCCGGGCAGCCCCCGGGCAACGCCGCCGCTCCGAGCCCCGCCGCTGCCTGGGGGCGGCCAAAGGAGCCGCGCACCTCCAGCACCTCCAGCACCTCGAGCAGCTCGGCTCCTGCCGCGGGCGAGGGGACGAATCCTGTAAGGGCGCGGGAGAAGGGAGGTCCGGGGCGAGGGGGAGTGTTAAGCACGCCTCTGGTCTCCTTAAAACTTAAAAACTTAAAACAGATTGTCTGGCTCTCTGTAGACAGCTAATTTGAGGCTCATCGGCTCATCTTCAGAAATCTAAAGAATTCTCAGTCATTCCCATCAGAGCTCCAACTCTTTCAGGAAAGACCCAGCGAAGGCAAGGAAAGTAAAATACTGTTTTGTTTCTGAGCCTTGAGAATTCAAAGCAGACCCCACCAATATGCTCCAAACGGTACCTTTAGCAGTCACGGAACAGATCAAGAAAAAACCATTACTTTTACCACGAGGCAATTTAAATTCTGCATTTTATTCTGTGACTGTGCATTTCTATTTTATATATCTTTATTCTTCCTTTGTGCTGTCCCTTAAGGAAATAGACCGGCTAGTTCTTATTCTTTGTCTTCCTTCTAGTTCACTGTTTTCTTCTTTTAAAGAAGTTCTGATTGGTTTTTAAGATTCCTGGGGGACCTGTTTTTTGCCTGCTGATGCAGTGCTTTCTTCCACCAGACCTCATTTACTAATTTGTCTGCTTTTATGTGAAGCAACTAGAGATCCTTATACTATGCTGAGAAAACTATACAGCCATCTGCTTTTCCTCTAGAATTACAATGGGCTAATTCAAGATTACCTGCCTGAAAATGCACACACCGGAAAGCACTCATTGGTTTCAGATAGTCCATGTAGTGGTATTTCAAGACAATGATGTAGCGTAGGTTGAAAAAGTTTGCTGCTAGCAGTGCTGCCTTTTAGTTTTAACCGAGAATGGAGGAAGTGAAGGGCAGAAAAAGGAAGAGTAGAAAATACGGGTTGGGTTAAAAGAGAACACTCAGGAGTGAGGTGTGAGGCAGACACTGCTTCTTCAAAGACCTCCAGAAGCTTTGGTATCTGCGATAAGCTGTGCCCATCTGACTCTATAGGCACAGTTTGCCTCCATGCCTTTTCTGCTTGTCTTGTTTTCCTTTTAGTGAAACATTACTTACTGTTTTGAAAAGGTTACTTTGCCTCAGCTTTTGCCGTAGCTCACCAGACCAAGCCTTGCTGGAGTATTGTCAATGACACCCTAGAGAATGTGGAGTGGTAATGATGCCTGCTTAATCCTTTACTCTGCCCTTCTGTGAGCCTCTGCTTTTGTAGGGCAAATATTAACAGCTCTTTGTCTGTTCACTTTGCTTTTATTCTTAGTTACTTGTTCACACTTAGGTTGTGATAGGCCCAAGGTTGCTTATTCTTCCCTTAGGTGGTAAGTTCTCTGCTTGCTGATGTAGAAGCCCTGCTATATTAGACCTTTTATGCATTTTTGGACCAAGAGATAGCCTGGGAAGTTAAAAGGGTTCCAAGCATTCTGTGATTTCAATGAAATTCCTGTATTTTCTCGACCAACTAGTAAAGGAAGGCTTTAATCTTTCTGCCTTCTATCCTAGAAATTTCTCCTTGCATTCTTTTTTCTTCAGACTATAAGAGTAAAGAATCTGTAGAATTCATAGGCTTTATACACACTCATCAATGTCAAATTATCTGCCTAATTTGCCTTGTAGATACGCTGACATATGATGACACATTTCTTCTATTTTCTGAGCTAACTTCTGAATACCTACTGTATTGTTCAAAACTGACATCTTACAAAAAATCATTAGGAAAATCTGGTTCTCACAATGCTATGTGCAATGTTATAATGGCCATTGCAAACTTCAATTTTTGTACTCTCCTTACTTTTCCAGCTTTTTAAAAATAGATACACTGTTAAGCAAAAATTACCTACTTTTTAGAACAATTCTATTTCTTACTCTCTTGTGTCTCAGGGGTGCCTCTTAGATTGAGAAAAATAGGAAAAATCTCAATTTTCCCATATTTACTACTTTCTTCAACTGTTATCTAAACAAAAGTTTTATTTCTAATACGTCATAATCCTTTTCTTTTAGGGTAGAGTCTATCTGTTGGAACAGAATCTGCCCGGATACTAATCCAAAAATAATTTCAAAACAGAAACCGAGCATTCTGTAAATCCAGGGTAATTCTCTTCTCTCCTTCCTTCCACCTGAGTAAATCAAGCTGAAAATCATTTTTACTTAGCTTGTTTACTGCCAAAAAGCACTCTGTACCAAATCTCCATCATCTTCACAATAGTTCTTGAAAATTACAGTAACTGTGTTCTGTGTTTCAGATCTTAGTGATTTCTACTCAGGATAACCTTAATTTTTTTATCTTTTTGGGTCTTTGCATTAGAAATTGGAAAGGAAAAAAATCTCATGTAATAGCTGTCTAGGTATGGACATCATCCAATGTGTAAAGATTATATTTATTTCTTCACCTAAAAATACTTGAGTGGTGAGTAGAGATTGAGAAGTGCTGGTCAAGTGATCTCCTAACTGTGATTATTGGGAAACAGACAGTTTCATGGAAATCTTGGGAGATTTGCATTGGAACTTATTATAGGAATCAGGGGCATCAGATCATCCAAGAAATTGACAGCGACAACGGAATCCAGAAAAAAGTCATTATGGATCCTTGTCCAGAAACGAATACAATATTTCATTTGTTTCAAGAAAATGGTGCACAACTATCCTGCATTCTTAGACAGGAATAAGAAACATTTTCAAGGACTGAGATATTGGAAAAAGCAGACTGAGACTGAGAATTTAACTTGGCAAGGACTTCCTTTTGTACATTGAACGTAGAAACAGAGTTCTTCATCATTCTGCTCAGCAACACGCAAGCAACTTTGCAAAGTCTGAAAACGCAGAAGCAACAACAAATCCTTGAAGTTATGTACTGGCTGCGTGTTCTTGTACTCCCAAGGTCCTGTTAGCCTACTACTCTAACAATTTTTGACTGGAGAGAAGTACAATCAAATTTTTATTTTGTTGTTGCAAGAATCTGAGGATGGAGAATCTGCATCAGTGAGAAGAAACACAGAGCAATTCATTGGTATCACAGCTCCTGAAGGTCCCTGCAAACTCTGGTAGCTGGAATCTAAGGCTGTCATCAGTGTCAGAAAGAAACCATAAACCATATGAGACCTCACATGAGGGGGTGAAATAACTTTGATTAATTTGGACTACTTATACATATTGCAAAGAGAAAGGGAAAAATATCAATTACAGGGCAGTGCCCCGGCACTTTGTGAATTACTGTATCAGAAACTCTATCAGTGGAGATGTTTATTCTTCATCCCTTGAAGTGGTCTCATTGGCCATTAATATACACAGGCATGAAGTTTTAGGCTCTGTTACCTGGTTTTACAAGTTTGTGCTCAATGACTAGCGCTGTCCATTAGAAGAAAGCTCATCAGATGCAGCTGGAGCCCTAAGGAACTTTTTTTCACTCTTTCTGTAGGGCTGTCCCATCCTTATGTGTGCTAGGACCAGATGGGCTGAGCCAGCCTACAAACTTGCTGGGTTCGAGCAGAACATCCTCTCTCTCTTTCCTTTCCCTCTAACCCTTGCCATCTCCCAGATGCACAGAGGCATTTGTCCCCCCATGCCAGCTTGACTTCTGCTACCTCTGGCTCCTCAGTGAGCTGACTCAGTGCACTGTGCTGGCAGGTGACTGATGAGAAAAACATGAAATTATTTCTGCTGTCATCATACCCCTTTCAAAAACATGTTTCTGCCCTCGCAAAAGGCAGCAGGTGAATGCCTGCAGACGTCAGTGGGGAGACAGGCACCTTGTCCAGCTCTGTCTGTAGCAGGGCACATAAACCAGAGTTTTTCTTCACAGAACGGATTTCACTGCACACTGAAGTTGCAGCTATCACCAGTGAGCTAGAGATTGCCAAAATATATTTTTTTAGCATGGTAAATTTTCCCCATTGGAACAGTAGCCGAAATATGTAGAGCTAAAATATACAGCAATAATTTACAGAAGTTAAAACCAAACTCGTTTCCTTGCCGAGTACTGAAAACCCTCACAGCCTCCCTCTCTAGCTATTGTCAAAGCAGTAGCTCGGTGCTATCTATCACCCAATTACTATAGCACAGAGAATTCTGCCAGCTGTTTTGAAAAGTACATTACATGAAATCTTGGTTGCTCTGAAGACTGAGGCAAAACTTTCATTACCAGAGCAGCTTTCCACTGTCTGTAGCAGACTTGATCAAAAAATAGATGTGATTTTTCCCTTTCTCTGTGTTAGGAATGTCAGAGATTTTGTCATCCCTGAGATCATAGTCTAGTCCTTCTTTGATATTTTAAGGAAATAGACCTAAATGTAGAAATTTGAAATATTCAGTAAGATTCTTAATACTTCTTCTCTGAAATATTCAGAGTCTTTATTCTGTCAGATGCATGAACTTAGCAATTAAAATACAGGGCCAAGAAAATAATACATAAAAAGCAAGACAACACCAAAAAACTTTAGTCTTCTAGTAGTTTTTCCATCCTACTATTCACAGCACAAAAGATGAGAAACTGGAGGAGTATAGGCATAAAATAAAATATATTCAGAAAATATGATTCTGTCACTAATGCAAACAAAAATGAAATCTTATCCAAAGCTGTTGCAAAAAAAGAATACATGTGTATTTAAAGAAATCTAAGCAAAGGCATTTTTCAAAGATCTGGAAGAGTATCACTGTCATTTTATATAGTAGTAGTGGGCTGCCTGTACTTGAAGTATAGAATAACATAGGTTCATTGAACGACAGTGTGAGAATCATGGTAAGATTTTTCAGTATAAAACCAGAGAAATTATAAAAGATAGATCCATCATGATGTGTCAAAACAGGAAAGACAAAAATGCAAAAACTTGTAGTAGACAGAAGTAATGGCCAGTACTGTACTTCGAAGAAAGATCAATTTAGCCTGGGTATATAGACCTTTTCTTTTACCACTGAGGTTGGTCAGACAGTATGACAATTTGTCACCAGAGTAGAGGCAAAATAATTAATTAGGTGTCTTTAAGGAAACGTTAAGTACACTTGTGAGGAGACTAATATAAAATCATCATTGCTTGAAGCAGGTGTTTGGATTAGGTTATCCAAGATGTCCCTTTCAAAGCTGTAATTTATGGTCCTTTGGTATCTTTTGGTCAGGCAAGCATTCCCTTGCAAACTGATGTTAAAAAAACCCTGAATCCTAGGGGTTTTTAAAAGGTACTTGACAGCCTGACAGATGTCAATAGTAATTAGGAAGCTTTTATCATAGCATGTCCAATACCCCCAACATTCTGTACCAGCTTAGAGATGCAGATAGGTTCAGTTTGTAAATCACATCACCTTGCTATGTTTTCCTGCAGTGTAAAAGAATTGGTGCAGTGAATACAAGTGTAGATTCGAAATAGTCAGCCAGTAAACAGAACATTTTTTTTGCTTTGTTAGTAGTATTGCATCTTAAAATATATCTTTAAGTACTTGCCTGAGGCTAGAAAAATAATTTTACTTCCTACATAAAACATAACTAGATCTGAGACTACATTTCTGGACAGGGGCTGACTGTGTGTACACAGGGGACAAAACAAGAGAGGGAAAAACAATCTCTCTATTAAGGCACAATGTTGTTATGGTTTTCTGAATTGACAGAATAAATTATTCTCTCTTCTGGCTGAAAGGGATATTTATAAAGAAAAATGGACAATTCACTGCAAGACAGACATATCTCAAAATGAATAGCTTACTTTTATCTACATGGAGCTTGAAATGATAGAGAGCCATGAAGGATTAAATGTTTGAGAGAGGGGGAAATTCAACATTGAACCACTGTTCAGGTCTTTTGGAAAATTGTCCACATATGAATAATCCAGAAAAAGAAAGCATTGCCATATATTTCTGAGTGTGAGTATAATCTATTTAAATTTAGTCTTTATAATATCTCTCTCTATATGATAGCTATATATGGAGAGTGAACAGGAAAGCAAACAGATCTAGGGGAAATATAGAACAGAAAAATAAATGCATGAAGAAATATCTCATAAAATTGTCATTTATCAAAATAAAATAAAGGTACTCTGACAATTTACAACTTTTCCACTCTGAAGACTCCAGTGTGTTCTGATACCAACAGTTTCAACCTGAACTCTAATACTTAGAGGAGCCTGCTGTTTTTAAAGCTTTGAACTGGCCCTGATGGAGGCTTTAGGTGGCAAAAAATAAATGAAAAACAATCCACATGCCTTTCTAGACTCATTACTGCTGTCAGAACTCTAGTTGCTATTCAGTCTTTGATTTTGTCTTGATCTCAGCTGGATTTTTTGCAAACTACAGAAGCAAGCTGTTATTTTCAGTCTTAGTACTTTCTCTGATTTTGTGCCATTTTAAAGGAAAGATGCTGCATTTACTTCCATTATATACAAGCTCTAACAGATCCATTGTTGTTATTTATAGACCCTCACACATGGGTATGTTCTGCTGATTCCATCACATGCCAAAAACGTTTCCGGTGTTTTTGATTTGTTTTTTTCTGACAAAGAGACAAGATCATTCCTCTACCCTGTGTTGTTTGTTTGTTTGGTTTTTGTTCAGCTTTTTCCAAAATATATGTTTATTTTCTCAAATTTCTGGGGTTTTTTTCAGTATGTGGCTACTAATTCTAGAAATCAGGTGAACTTAACTCTGTCATTGTCCCATTCCATAATTTTTTTTTTTTAGTTCTCCACTCTTATATTATAAACATCCCTATGCTGTACAATTCTGTCCTTTTCCATACTTTTTCTAATTAGTTTTTCTTCCGCTACTTTTTTTTAATGTGGTGTCTTATCGTTATGGTTTTCATTGCTCTCTCTAATGGTATCTTTAAGCTATAAAATGGAACCTAAACTAAGTTCTATCTGCATTATTATGGTTACCTTGCATTTTGTCTAGGTCTATTTAATCTTTAATTTGTTACAGGATATTATATAATCACCAGTCGAAAATGATCAGTTTTGATGAAATTTCTACTGTTCTCTAGCAATGCAATTTTTCCTCCTGGGTAAGGGACACATGAAGAAACTGCCTCAAGAGTATCATTCCACTTGTAAATGTGAGAATAAGATTTTATAACAATTGGCGCCATAAAAATAATTATTTGAGAATTAAAAAGAACCCAAACCAGAAGGAATATCTGAGGGGAATAATAAAGCAGAATATGCCAGAAGCAGTCCTTTTTGCTGTAGCCTCAGTCTAGCATCAAGGCCAAGAAAAACAGAGATTGGAAAATTGTCAACCCTTTATACACGGGTAATATCAAGAAAGTAATTTTCACGAAGATATACAACCTGTTTCCTTTGGTTTAGTTCATGTCTCAGCTCTGTACTTCCCAGGAAACTTTTCTTCTTTCTAGCCTTATCTTGAAAGAATTTGCGAGTGAAGGACAAATATTTGTTAATGGTGCCACAATAATATATTTTAAATTGTTAATGTTGGAAAATCCTTGCAGTCAGGAAGCTGAAAATTTTTGCATAACAAAAAGTATGATTTTTTGCCGTGTAATTCCAGTGTGAAACAAATTAATTACTTCAGTAAGTTTATCCAGGGCTTAGTACATATTAATGTAGAATGCTCAGTGATAGGAATTATTTTATAAAATGTGGTTTGAGATTAATGTTAGAAATTAATTAAGCAAGAATGTAGTTGTTGTTGTTGTGCCTGAAACACCTCCATTCCTTTGTGGTGAATATTAAGTGAGGTGGCCAAAGCAAGCTGAATTAACTGTGGTTTGTCTTTCCCAAATCAGATCTAACTGATAGGATTTTTGCAAGTCATATGAAGATAACTTGATAAGCAAGAATGAGTTTGCTGAGATCCTGCTTTTGCACCGGTTTGTTGTTGGTTCCATTTAACAGAGAGAAAAGCTGAGGCACAGAGAAATAAAGTAACTAGTTCAAACTCACACTTGTGGCTAAGTCAGGTATGCATGGTTAGGTCTTTTGCATCCCTCTTTCTTCTTATTATTATTATTATTATATTTAATAATAAGGTTCACCTTTGGAGTGAACCACAGACTGGGAAAGAAGAAGAAAGAAATTAGGCAAAAAAAAGAAAAGGAGCTATTTGGTACAAGCTGTGTTAAAAACTGGAACTAAATACAGAATTCCCTTGCATTCTGAATTTCCAAGGATGGGTATTGGCAAGGGAAATACTGGTCCTTTGTGTAAGAAGTGGGCACAGTTTCAGTTTCCTGAACGAATATGAACTATGGATCTTCTGCTGGAATGTCCATGTGCTCATGTTCTTGGAACAGCGATATTTTTGTGTTTGTCTTTTATAATCTTTATTGCTGCTAGCATGAACTATGGTAGTTATACATTGCTCACTCTTGCAGGTCTTCTGTAAACTAATTAAAAGTTTAATCTTCATATTGCTTGTGAATTTAAATGTATGCACAAGTATGATATTTCTCTTCCAAGTGCAATAATCCTTAGGCATTTTGTTCAAATGTGTAATTTTCCCACTATTCCCTTTGAATCTTCAAACAGAAATGTGTCATAAATCTTTTGAATCTTGTTCTCTTGCATAACGCAGTAACATTGAATCCTTTTGTTTTCTGATTTAGTAGTGTTCACCATTACTGTAATGTAGATTTTGCTCTAGTCTCCTTGTTATACCTTATGAAATCAAATTTTTAGATGGTGATAAAACAGTGGACATAACAGGGCTTTGGGAACTGGAAACAGAACAAAGAATCTGTAATATGATTGCTGGCTTGCATTTTGCTTACTATAGGTAAAAGCCTCCAGTGACAAGGACTGCAGTTTTGGAAAGCAGTGTAAAGCAGGTCTGATATGAAAGACACAAAAATGCTTTCAGTTATGTTTTCATAAATGCAGAAGACTACTGGGTTTTTTTTCTCATATGAGCACTGTATTTCATGACTTTTTCACCCGCTTGTGTCTTTCTTATGTGTTTGTGTCTTATTTCTATAACTTTGAGTTTATAAATTCATTAGTTCGAGGGCTGTCTTTTTACTTTGCATTTCTAAAATACCAGTCCCTGTGATGGGCTCCTAGTAATTTTGGCAATACCAAGATGATGTAACATTTGTGTTATATTAAAGCTCTTGCTACTGCCATCAGGACTAATCTGACTGCACTGGGAACTAAATAAGTAGATAGAGAGGTACTTTTTACTCAGAAAAAATGTGAAAGGACACAATGACGAAAGAAGGACAACAGACTAGGACAGAACCACAGCAAAATAGCATGACCACGATGATCCAGGAAAGAGTTCACTACTCCATGGCTCTGAGGGATGGGGCTTTCTTATTGCCTCAACATTTGTTTGTATCTGTTTCAGAAAGTAAGAGTATGTACAAAATCTGTACAATGTTATATTATTATAGTGCTTTTGAGACTGATAAGTCAAGCCCTCAACAGATGGGAAATGATGCGAGAATTAAAATCCACATACAAACTTAATTTGGCTTTTTGTGATTATGCTTTCTAATTCCATCTGCAATCTCATCATTACATACTGTGTTTTTTCATGGCACATCTGCCTGATTGAGTGCTCACTTTTTAAATAGCTTTTCAGTATTTTGTTTACTCGTGTGGCTCCTGTGCCTTACCTCTTGCATTTTTCAAAACCTGTTCTAAAGAGTTGTTGAACTTTCTCTGAGACTTCTCATGCTGTTTGTATTAGCATCCAACAACTACAAAAATAGAAATGAACATATTTTCAGTGCATCTCTTTAACATAAGGCAGTGCTAGAACATCCATTTTATATCTGGAGGACTGAGAAACAAAAGAAGTAAAAAAAGCCCTGCTCCCGCTTGCTCAGAGTTGCCAATGGAAGACTTTTTTCAGTGCATTTAGCACATTAGACATTCAAAGCACAGCTCTCAAAGACGTGAAAGGCGATGGTGAAAGCACAACACCTTATCAATTCAGGCAAGTGAGAGACCCAGATAATGAGTAGATGTAATTGCCACACATGAATAGTTTGGCTCTAGCGACTTGCCTGGCATTGTAGGCAATATCATGGAGAGAGGCAGGGTAGAACATAATTCTGCAGAAGCTTTAGAGCAAAGGTCAGTCTTTCTCCTCCTGCTTCCCTCTGTACAGAGCTTCCGACCTGTGGGCCTGTGGACTGGGCACAGCCATGGCTCATTTTCACAACATACTGTTGAATTAAACTGAGCCCTGATTCCTGTTGCGATTAAAGTGCACGACATTTATGTAAACCTTCCACCACAAAAAGCCATACAAGTGGGTTGAAAAAAGATTGCAGAGAGAAGTGCAAGAAATGCATTACCAGTTCTTTGTGAGCTTCACGATGCTTTAAAAGTAGCTTGCAGGTAATATTCTCCTTTTTTCCATTTTTTGATGGCTTGTTTGTTTTTAATTCATAAACAGGAGCAGAATATCCCATAATGTGATATCAGCCTGGTGTCATCATGGTTTGCCTGCATGTTGACAACAACTACAGCTACTTCAGAGAACTCTGCAGCTTGAAGCTGGTGAGGTAACTCCCGGTCATGGCAAATCGTCATTCTTGAAGCAATGAGAGCTTTTGCTGAGGAGTTTTACACATATTTGCTGATAGCATGTGAATGGTGGCACATGAATTTTTAATTCCATTCCAGGCAGAGTTCTTGCTGTTTCTCATTAAGATCACACCTTTCTGTCCCATGTTTCCAGCATTTCTTCATTAGAGGATTTTATACCTCGGTCTCCGTTATGCTCTCCTGGATTTCTCACATTGGTGTTCCTTTAGAAACATTCCCACTTTCTCCTTTCCTAGACTTTATGCTGTTCCTCTCCTTCAGTCCTCCCGCTCCACTACTGCTCTCTGGGCAGCTGAGCCTCCTCATTTACTTCTCCTCTCACTCCCCATGGCTGTCTCCTGTACCTTCCTGTTCTCACCTAGGCGGTTCTTCATCTGCAAATCTGCACCCTGCACTATTTCACTACAGGGTCCCTTCCCACAATCTGCTTGCCCGTCCAGTCCCAGTTCTTCTGCAGTACCTGGGACTATCATAAAATCCAGAACCCTTCTTGTTTATTCTCATTTGTTCACACTCTGAAAACATCTGCTCACTGGCTTTGAGTCATCCTTTTCCTCTACAGGAAAGATGGGAAGGGACTCAAGGTGTGTGGTGATAGGGGTAACGTCTTAAACTGAAAGAGGATAGACTCAGATTAAAGATAAGGAAGAATTCTTTACTGTGAGTTTAATAAGGCACTGGCACAGGTTGCCCAGAGAAGTTGTGGATGCCCATCCCTAGAAGTGTTTAAGGTCTGTTGGAAGGGGTTTTGAGCAACGTGGTCTAGTGGAAGGTGTTCCTGCCCATGTCAGAGGTGTTGGAGTGGGATGATCTTTAAGGTCTCTCCCAACCCTTTAACATTCTATAATTCGGTGATTCTGCTCGTCAGCTTAAACTCATCTTCTCATCTACTGGTCTTGGTTTTCCTCTTGATCCAGCTCCCATCTCTAGAGTCTGCTTACTTTTTTCAGACTATCTCGGTCTCATCCTCTTCTTGGGGAGCACTGCACTTCAGTCTCTGGCCTGCAACGTGCACAGCATGAACAATACCTGTTGAGGGTGTCTTAATCTTGCAAACATTAGGAATTTTCTGTTGAGATGTGCAAATGACAATTTTTTTCAGGGGTTATTTCTTAATTGAAAAAGAACGGGTATTCATAAGTAAAAAGGAAGCATGCTCTGAAGAAAACTGCAGCATGTCCTGATAAACTACATATCCCTGCTCTGTACCATAGGGATAGGGCAACATGTGGGAAATTTGTTTAAATTTTTCAATAATTACAATAATTTTGGCCCACGTCCATGTCAACCTTATCCCAAATCTTGGAAACATTTTGTGAATTTTGGCTGACAGTAATTATGTAAACTTCAAGAAAATAATTTCTTCATCCAGATGTCTGGCACACACAATTCCAGCTGGAATAGCTGTAAACTTGATTAAGTTCTCATCTGTCTGAAAGCAAAGCCCTATGAGAGAATGTATCTTGCAGTGTGAAAGATGGGTGATTCAGAAACTGTCCTATCAGGAGCTATGGAGAGTGGCAGGGTGGGTGTGAGCCTATAGGACCACAGGAGCAGAAGATGAAGTTTTGGAAAAGGGTTATTACAGAACACAGAAAAGAATGGGAATGAGAACTGTGAGGAAGGAGAACAAGAACAAGACTGGAGCAGTGAGGAAAGCACAGGACAGACACAGCTGGAAGAAAGCAGTGTTCAACAGATGCACCACTCCACAATCCTCACATAACTCACTCATCCACTTGTCCCACTGAATCACCACATTGCCCAGGTATTCCATCATGACATTTGGCTCAGCCATCCCCACTTTATTGCCATTGTTTTAGTAGTGTGTTTCTCACTATTATCTTATAGTATATTATATTATAGTAATATATGGGAGAAGAGGAGACCATTACAGTTTCCTGGGAGTTGCTTTTGCTCCTGAGTCCTTGCCTACCCACTGAGCTCACGGACCTGTGCATGTGCATGGCCCTGAGCAGGCACACAGGCCCAGTGCTTCCCCAAGAGGTACTGTGCCCAAGAGCAGATTGGGAAGGGAACTTTGCTCAGTCTCACAGAAGCTCAAAGACACATTCCTGCTCGTGCTGTCATTTCTCTCACACACCGCGCAACAATGGAAGCGAGCAGGAGTGTGATGACCCATTTGTTTGGTTGCCATGACAATATGCTACCCAGTATGGAATGGTGCTCTGAGCAGCCTTGCTGCTTGGCTGCTGTGGGATGACGATACTCTAAAAAAAATAATGTGAGAGAGTCAGCCATTGTCATTTCACTGCACTGCATTGACCTCTGCAAGATGAGAGGTGCAGCTCATCTGAAATGACAGAGGTCTGCTGCTCAGAATATAGCATTTGTTTGAAAAGGAGGTTGTGGGTTTTTTCTGAAGAGGGATTGGATGAATAAGATGGGGATTTATTTATTTATTTGAAATTCTGAGAGGGGTCATTTAATTTCTAATGCTGCAAATAAAATACCTAAGGAAACCAACAGTGGCTTATAGATGTAGGGACAGAACTGTATTCACATTGCAGCAGAAAGAAGAATACTTTCTCTGGAGTAGAATCTGCTGAGATCTATAAGTGGGTAGGCATCAGAAACGTATAGATAATGCCTGAAGTCTGATTTAGAATGGTGGATAAAGACCATTCTGTATTTGACACAGATGAAATAGGCAGGAACTCTTGCTCTCCCTACCATGACTGACTACCTCAGCTGGTGTAGAAAGGAAAAATACTTCAACAGCAGCTTATTATCACCCACAAATAACTTCCTTTAAAGAAATACTGGTTTCTCAAATACAGATCACACAAGATATATGCCTTTTAGGGTTTTACTGAGTCTTTGAGGCATTTTCCAGATGCCTTACTTTATGTTGCAGCTTGCTACAAGACAAAGATGACTTTTACCTTTAATTTTGTACTTTGTTATAGAAGTGCTTATGATATTATTACTATGATTATTATTAAGGATAAGAATAATACTTTATATTGTTGTAGAACTTAGGTATTCAAAACGAGAGTCTTGTACGAGGCTCTGTACCTACTTGCCTGTTTTTATTTAAACTTCTATACTAATTCTTTTCAAAATGTATGTAAGTGAGCAAGTACATAATGTATCTCTCTAGATCAGATGTAATTTATTTCTATCCTTCAGGAGATTTGGGAATATACATCCATTCCTGTCACAGGGAAGGATGTGCTTTGTAAATCTCTATTCCCTTGACTAGAGCAGCTCTTAGCAACAGGCGATTTCCCTGTGTAACACTCCTGGATCTTTCCTCCCTCTGTTTATTTGTTGCTAACAAGTTTGGCTCTCCTTGGAATTTCGGTTCGAATTGGCTCAAAAACAACGTCAAAGCAAAGTGTTGCATACACATTCATGTAAGAGATGAAACAATGAAGACTTGCATTTGGGTTTCTCCCTAGTCTACAGGAATATTTTTACTCACCAGTTTGACTCGCTTTTCGAGAATGAAGAGCTTCTCCCCCTTTTAATGGAATTTATTCCAAAGGAATTTTCTAATTTATATGTCACTGTAAATGTGAAACATTTACGGGGTTTACCAAACATAGATGTTGTGAAAAAAAATGACTAACTTTCTTTAATATGATAATTGATTTTCTGGACAACAGAAAGGGGAATGAAACCATCTATCTGGATGTCAACCAAGCAGCATGTCATGGCTTAGGAACTTTATTCTCCTGAAATGTATCACTGAGGATAGAGTAGTCCTACTAAAACCATGCTGCTTCTCCCCTCCCACTCCAACTGAAAGCACAAAAGGCAAAGATCACAGGTTGAGATAAGAACAATTTACTGGAAGCAGCAATGAGATAAGAAAATGAGCAGCAACAGCAACAACAGTAGTAACAAAAGGTATAAGACAAAGAAACGATTTACACAGAAAACCCCCAGCAATACCGATCAGCTCTTCTGTGACACTGGGAGGAGGGCCCTTTTCCTTAGAAAGGAGAGAGTCCCTTTCCCTGCTTCCCCGGCAGTGACCTGAGTTGGTACCAAACAACATGAGGATCCCGGCCTTGCCCTTCATAGAAATTGCGAAAAATTAACCCTGTCCCTGTCTGAAACCAGGACAGTGGCACATGGGAACTTATTTTAAAGCTGGAAATTAAAGTGCAGGACTTTAACTGTGTAACCGTGGTAAAAAGTTGGTTAGAGGCTCAATGGCAATAGGAAAAGTAGAGAGGGAAAGTATGTGGCTGGACAGAAGGAGGTTACAGGGATCATGTTACAATTTGACAAAGTTAGATCTCTATAAAAGAAAATAACACAGGAGGCAGCAAGTAGATTAATAGGAGGTGAAATGAGATGGAGCTAAATTAAATGGCATGTAAGTTTGCTCATTTGAGTACTTGGATTTTACAAGTCAGGAGCTCATCCATGGGAAATGACTGAGGAGAAAGACCAGACAACACCACACTGTAACAGTGGCTCTGTTACTGATTGCTGCTGTCGGCGACACAGTTGTTGAGAAAAGCAATCCATGAATGGGCTCTGCAACATCTTCTTAATTTGAAGTGTCCCGTCAACCCGATCACTCATTTGCATACGGTGACCCCGAAAGGTGATTGATGTGTGGTTCAGAGGGAAGAAAATGGTGAGACCTGGGGAATAACCAGTGTGATCAGAAGAGACTGGTGAGCTCAACCCAGACTGAGAGCAGCTGCTGTCTATAAATGTATCACTGAGGATAGACTTACCTGTACAGAGGACAAAGCTAGCACCAAATCAGATTGGTTTGAACTGGTTGTTAATTAAATTTGGCTGGAAATTTGAAGAATGTTCACAAAAGAGTGTTGAAGGAAGGAATATCAAGGGCAAATAAAACATATACCACAAATGGGGTAAAACCACTGTTTTGAAATTGTTAGTTTCGCCTCTATCCCTACCATATGATTTATCTTACAGATATAACATTTTCTCCTGTTAGCCTTGTCAAGTGAAGAATGATTAAACTTCTAATGCATATCCTGCAATTCAAGGAAATATTATGTCTGTTTCCATTTTAAGGCTGGCTTCTTTCTTGTTACTCTGGCAATTATCAAGTCCCTGTACTAGCAGTATCCAAAGTACTCAGAAGCAGAAAATCTCTCTCACTCTTTCCTTTTTAAGGCTGTTGTAGAAAACAAATAATTAATTTGTTTATGTCTACCTGTATGGGATGAGTGAGGATGGCTTGTTTACATATAAATAAATGACTGAAGGGAAACAAAATAATTTTAAGTGAATGTTACATTTGGAAAATTTTTTGAGACTTGTGGTTAATTTTGTTTCTAAGAACTGCTTCTAAAATGTCATCTCATTTGAACTCACACATCTTGACAGTTTCCTGGGACAGCCATCATGAGAGGTCGCTTCAGAACAGAGATGAAAAATGTGATTTCCAGTTTTATCTTGCAAAGGATTTGCCCCTTTGCCCCTTGAAATCCAGATTAGAGCTGCTGTCTCTGAGGTGAACGCAGTCTGGAACTTGTCCCCTTCTAGTAATGGAATCCATCCTTCACTATTTGCTTCCTTCATGCAGTAGGCTATCACTCATAGATGTGAAGTACTTTTGGTGTATTCTTTTAAAACAGTAAGAACTTAAACTTTTTCATGTTGCATGGATATCAAGAACAAACTGGATAGTAGAGTTTGATTTCCTGTGCAGTTTCTTCAGATGGAAGTCCAGGCTTACACAAAGACAGCTCAGCAATAGATGTCCTCTCTTGAGGTTTAGGCTGGTGGGTGTAAGAAGCAATGACAAAAAATGTACAATATCTGAAAAAGAACAGGTACTCAAGAGCATCAAATAAATATTTACTTGCAAATTGGAAAACCAAACCCAATGATTAATTAAACATAAATTTTTTTGTCAGAGTAATTCTGGAAGCATTCTTTATTTAGTGGGAATTGCTGAAAATAAAGACATTCCTGAAGCACCTTAGAAGCATGTTTTTTCCTTCTGATTTGTGCAGATGGTAGACTCCTAATGACTCCTGCTTGGGAGAAGTGGGAAATCAAATTAGACCCTTTAATAGGATGTAGAAGAAGAACAGCATTATGAAGAGACCTTACATTAGCCAGTTCACTGAGAAGGCTTTCCCTGGGCTTCATCCTGGAGTGATGCCTCAAAGACTGAAATGTTTCAAAACCCAAATAAACAACATTTTCATGGAGCATAGACTAAACCAGTTGCTTTGAAACAGGAACCTGGAAATGACTGGGTAGCAAAGAATGTAGATGTTTACACCCTTTGTATGTCTAGAAACAAAGAAGAAACAGCAAGGACACTGAAGAAGCAACTAGCAAAAGTAACCAAAACTACTCATAAGTATTTATTAATACTCATGAGAAACAAAGGATCTGCCAGAAAATTTGTGGGGTCCACTCATGAACAGGATATTAAAAACATGCTCGGAGAACACAGAGCAATTTCAGAGGTGGTAGAAACTTTTTCTACCTCACTGTTCATGGCAGAAGAAATGAGGGATATTCCTATTGAAAAAGAATTCTTTACGGGGGACTCATCAATTGAAGTGATTCTGAAGGGATTCTGGAACTGACTGAGAAAAAGAACAGTCACACATCATCCGGACCAGAGTATATTCACTCATGGGATCCAAAGGAAGTCAAGGATGAAATAGCTGAATTGCTTATCATGGTGTATGCCCTTTTACTTAAATTGCATCTGTATCTGAGGACTCAGGGGTGACATTAAGTCTGTTTTTAAAGAACAGAAATGAAGAGAAAATTAGTAGAAACTATAATAAAGAGTGGAATTAATGGATATGTGATACATCTGATTTAATTGGCAAGAGTTGACCTTGGTTCTTTTAATGAAGAAGTTAGTATGGGTTTTCTTTGTAAAGAGAAGCTCTTCATTGCAAATCTTTTACAGTTCTTTTCAGGATTAAATAGAAATATGGATAAGGATGATGTGATTGATAAATCCTTAGGTTTTCAGAATGCTTTTGATAGTCTTTCAATTTTACTGCAACTTTGCACCTGTGATGTAGGAGACACAGCAGGAAGCAAAAATGAACCATTGGCTTACCGTGGTTGTGCTCACGCTCTGATGTAGCCAAGATGACTCCTGCCCAGTCTATCCTTGCAAGTACATGGTTGCTCCCATAGCTGGTTTCTAACAAAACAGAATATTTCTGAGTTGCAACAAATGCAAAGCGATCCCTTCTGGTCCTGGGGTATTTATTACTACCATCCGAGAGTCAGAGATTTCCATTCTCTGTTCCTCTAAATAGTTTCTCAGTCTGTGCACGAGCTGAGGGCTCACTGCTCTTAGAAGAAACTCTCCTTTTGTACCACAGACACTCCACTTCCAGTAGTAAACCTATCCCCTGACAAGCAGGAATCTTCTGCTTTCTAAAGGGACCAACCCCACCCTGTCACAGAACACGATTTAAAACAAGATTAAGCAGCCAAAGAGAGCTTGTCCATCACAGCTATGGGCAAATGTGAACATTTCTGCTGGCAAGCAACCTGATCAGCAGGAAAGCTCTGGAAACACCTGCGGCCAACTCACAAGTGGAAGCATCCTTAGTGGGCTCAGAGTCATGCAGGCTGTTCAGAATTCAACTCAGCTTCGTGAGTATGAAGTATGAACCTCGTACGTGTTTGAGAAAACGGGCAAAGAGACAGTGTGAATTGTTCAGGGAGAAAAGAGAGGGACATTATGCCACGCTGTTCAATGACAGATGAATGTCCTGTAGTAACCAAGATCAAATAAAAAGCTGTTATTCTTTCTAACTTACATTCAAGGCCTGGCAGCTTGAGAATTTGACAGCTACAGCAGGGTGCCCTCTGTGGAGCAGATATTGTGGTGGCAAGGGATCTATCCCTCTATGTCCTCGACAGAAATCTACCAGATTTTATGTCCCATTTATGCCTTTCTGACAACTGAAAAGTAGTTGATTTCAAATGACAGGAGCTGGATTGATGTGTATTACAGTCATTTCTCAGCACTGTAATTTTTGTCATCTTTACTTCAGATGTTCACAGCTATTCTCTTGCCATCTGAGTATCACTGGAACACTAAGACACAGTAATTTTCATCATTCACCCCTTCAATTCACACCAGTTTTTTCTCTTGCTTTCTGGGATGGACAATACAAGTGCCTTTCATTGTTTTACAAATTTTAGTTTACATTTTTAGTCTTGTCTATAAATTGTTGATGATATAATTTAGATATTTCCCAGTTTTTTAATCTGAAAAATGATTGAAGTCCCAATCTATTACTGAATTTAAAATAAAAATAGCTGAATCAGCCTGGAGTATCTGTTAGTATAAGCAGCAGAGTAGGCATTACCATGTGGTGACACCTACCCTCCCCATCTTGCAGCAGTGTGTGCCTCAGAGATTTTATGAGGGGTATAGTTGTATTGTACAAAATTTGGAGAAAGAGATCATCAACCAGAGATGCAGTTGTACAGATCTCCCCACTTGCCAGAGGACCATGTTTCTCCTGTTTTATCTATTGACTGCTCTGTGAAGGTCAGAGACGTGGGTTAAGATAAACAAGAGAGAAAAATGGCTAAAAAACATGGATGGTGTAAGTTCGTGGAGTAAAAATAAATATTTTTTCATCATTGTGCTGGAAATATTTTGGCCAGAGATAAAAATCAAGCTATATATATTTATAAATGTGTGCTGTGACATTTAGGATTGGATTTTGGTGTTGGGTTTTTTAATATACTATCTATGCAAAAATATCCCTCTACTTTCTTTTCCTTTCTTTAAGGACACAAAGAGACCATAGGTCTTAAGATAGTGTAAATTATCTCCTTCAAATCTTATGGTTATTAATTAGCTAATTTATACAGCACGAGGATTGGGCTCATGTTTTTTGGAATTCGGTGATGGATAGCTCCACAGGAAAACATCAAGTATAAACAAGAAAACCTTAACCTTCAATGCAGAAAAATAAATAATCTGAAAAACCTACAGGAAAAATGGAAGGAAATGGAGTTTGGTGAATGCAAAGGTATGATTTATTAAAAATCTTGGAGAAAGTTCAGGAAAAAGAAACACGTTATTGCAGCATAGGAACACATCAAAGATATTATTATTATCCTTCTGTCCTAATGAAAAATGCCGTAAGAAATCAGAGAGAAATGTGTTCCAGTAAGCATAATTAAAAGGACAAATGTGTAAGATTTATAAATAGAAATACACAAAGGATATGTTTGCTCACTCTGGTGGGAAGTGATATTCTAGGAGAAAAGTTCCTATTTGTCTTACAAAAGGTTTGCAGAAACACTGAGCAGCCTCCCAGCCTCACTCTCCTAGAACATGAGGGAGGCAGCTCATGCTAATGCAGAACCCAGGTGTGTTTTAGCTGCACACTGCACAGCAGGGCTGGTGTCTGTAATGTTGGGGTTCGCCTTCTCTGTTGCTAAGGACAACTCATGTCATCATCTGAGTTTTTCAACTCATTTACCAGCTCTGCTTCTATTTCAGAGAAGGCAAGCACATAGATGTGTCTGGAATTTCTAGTGGAAGGAAAGGAATTTTGTAAATGAATTTCTGGTTGAGTCCAATCTACAAACATGGAAAAGACATTTCTTCACCTGTTGTTATGATAGGTTTCCTTGAAAGAACTCAGAATTATTAATTATGAACTAAACTTACAACCTGGATTGATATTCTTCAAGAGCCATGTAGAGCTCCTGAACAACATGATATAATGAAGAACAGTGATATAAAATTCAACCTTACTCCAAAAATAAAAACAACTTTTATTACAATATATGTCTTGGTGTTCATATCAGTGGGCTTATGATTTCATCTACTGTGCACATTTGTTTGCTAATTACCAAGAAGATATTCTGGTGCAAATAACATTTTCAATTCAAATAGAAAATTGAGTTTTAAGTAGAAAGTTAACCTTGGTTTATTACTGGAAGAATTCATGTGCCAAAACCTAGGTATTTTCATTGGCTGCCTTTAAAAAGAAAATAAATCTCTTTGTATTTCCATGCCCACAATGTGGTCATGTAGAGGCAAAAGGTGAATAAAGAGCATTTTGCTTAATTTATACGTCCATGTGTTCTTGGCCATCTGCTGTGAAATATCATTTTCTTTTAGTAAGAAGCCACAGGTATAGAACTGATCAGTACAGTTTCTTTATGAGAACTTACTGCAAGTTGGGGAACACTTTCTATTTCACAGCGGGTCTGTCTTTTAATTTTAGTAGCTGATGCACTGTGGCTGGAGGAAGGAAGAGTGAACTTTTGATTTCAGTCAGCTTTCCTGAGGTACACACAGATGAGCACACAGATAAAGTGGACAAAGAAAGGGAAAAGCTGTAATTGCAATGCTCTGCAGGCTGGATGGCAGCAAGCTCTGCCTTAGCTCTGCTGAAGCAGGATGCAAGCAGAGGACAACGCCACACTAGATGTCTGCTGTTCCTGCTGGTGAGAAGAGCAAGGGACCAGCTTGGCTACACCATCTCTGCTGTGAAAACCTGGTTAGGCACCATTTTTTTACCTTGGGACCTGTATGGTAGCCTTATCCTTTTCAGCCCTGATCCAGCATATTGACCCAGCATCATCACCGACTGACTCAGCATCATCACCTAGGGGTGGATCTTCAAAGGCTCAGGATAGCGACTGGACCTCTGCTGTGAGGACTGTGCAGCCAGACAGGAGAAAGAAGAAAGGAAAATCTTTGGGGCTGCTTTGGGGATACCTCCCTGATGATGCTGGGTGGGTAGGGGTGGATTTTCTTCATGTGAGAATGTGTTTTTTTAAGAGGAAGAGGGCTCTCCCCTCATGACAGCAGCTTCTGGAAGGGCACTGACACCAGAATTTTGCACCGCGTGCATTTTTCCTCAGTTGCTTTGTTCCTTTCTTTCTCATGAGGGACTAAAGACTGCCTGAGAGTTTTCTCACCAAAATGACCGTGGAAGTCATTTGTCTGGGTTGGAAACAGGACCAACCAGCAAACCTCACATTCAGGGGGGTGGTGGAGGAAGGGTGAGATTCAAAGAGTAGTCCTGGGGTTTTTTTGCTTCCTGTGATTCTCTTGCACCTATGGAGAATTTCAAATGACTGATTTAGGGCAACTGGAGGCTTATTGCCAAGTACTTGATCTGGTAATGCATCCCTATATTCTGTGCTTACTTGTGGGGGACTGCAAGAAGATTTTCCTCAGTGAAATAGATGCCCTACTGGGGAGGTAAAAAAACTAGATTGTCTTCTGCAAAGCAACTCCAGAAATGAAAAATAGAAACATAAATAGCTAATGGTTTATTCTTAAGTAAAAAAAAAGGAAGGGAAAAGGAGGGACCTTCTGCAACACTAAATCTCAGATGATGCAGAAAGTCAATTCATGCTTCTGTCTTTTAATAAATACACAATGCTGTTGAGGATATTGGCTCTCTTTCCTGAGGAAATCCAGCATGCTCTTAACAATTCCTGTACTTTGCCAGGCAGGCATCAAAATTACATGGCTAAAAATGTAATATCCTTCTTTCTATACATGTAGATGGTACAAATAAGTAACCCTTTGAGATCAGATAATTTAAAGATGGCTGAAATTTTCAAATGAAGTATTTTTGGTGGAAAATATGGGTTTCTACTAAGCAGAAATGTCTGCTCTTAGAAATTTCTTATTTTCATTATAAACCTGAAAAGGGACCACAACTAGAGAAAATTCTTGCCAAAGTTTGAATTTTTTTTTTTTGCTTTCATGTCTGTAAATGTGTACAGAACATCTAAATGGCCCACAATAACTCTTCTGTCTTTAGCTAACCCCAAAACATTTTTACTAAAGACTTTTTTATAAAGTGATAAGACAATTTCAGTCATTCTATAGAAAGAAATTATTTTGATTCAATATTCCAACACATAATTTGTGTTATCCAAGTACGAGAGGATATCATCATCTCACATCTGCAACAAATAACAGTTTAGGAGAAGAGAAAATTTTAACCCCTTACTACAAATTTTCATTCTTAGCCTTCATATGCACATGATCCATGTGGAATTCCCTGGTGTTTCAAAATGTAACATGCTTGGCTTACTGCTGGGATAATACCTTTAGTTACATTTCCTATTATGGTTTATGCAAGGGTTTATTCAACTCTATTCCCTAAAACACTTATACAAATTGTAGATTAAAAAAGCCAAACCCTTAAGGTAATATAAAGCAATATTATAGGTTTTCATTAAATCTCACTGAAAAGGGTGGCCTGTTATAACCACAAGACCTTGAGGTACATTCAAAAACATATTCTGACCCTGTTACAAAAAATGGTTTCTTCCACCACAAATTTATGCCTCTTACTGCACACAGTGACCCGTGCACTGGCATGTGGAGATGCACAGAGCTGGGCTTGACAAGCCGACTGCCACAACAGGAAGAGTTTCTCCATGCCAAGGCACTATAGCTCCAAAGCTGCTTGGGCTGCCATGAAAACTGATAAGGATTTCTGCTGTCAGTTGGCTGGAGGATGTCCATGCACCAGAGCAACCAAGCCAGAGGAAAGGCTTCTACAAGACCTACATTTTACTCTAATCCATTTCTTTGAGACTGACCAGGAGCAGGACACTAAAAATGCCGTATTTCAGGCTTAATGCTGACTTAAAGGGATGTCGAAAAGCTATCAAAGGCAAATATTTCTCTTAGGTCCTCCTGGGTGTAGAAACATCACTTTTCACATGCTTACTAAAGTAGTGGGGAGGCATCAAAGATACAAATGACTCCATCACCATTCTTTTTCTAAAAAATGTTCCTCAATTATTTCACTTTGAACTATCCAAATAGGAATAAAAGTAAATATAAAATAGGAATTATGAACAAGGCTTATTGAATTTTTCATTATATAATTTAGCAAATGTCTTTTTCAGTACATGTTAATTTGTCTTGAAGAAGATTTTTGAACAGACAAATTAAATTAATGCTACATCAGGACACAGAAGTCACATAGCTTCACACTATATCTTTGTGATGTTCTTAAAATAGAAAGGTTTGTAAATACCTTTGATAATTAAAATATTAATTGCACATATCCTTAGTGGGAGATACTGAGAATGGCAAAATTGGATTACTTTCTCATGCCTAACAATTTTTTTAGC
Organism: Falcunculus frontatus; assembly: GCA_013398115.1. NCBI lineage: Eukaryota > Metazoa > Chordata > Aves > Passeriformes > Falcunculus > Falcunculus frontatus. Next base: position 449,500 of record VZRV01010761.1, on the reverse strand, counting down.
TTTGCAGAAAACCAGATGTGTTGAAATTGTGTCCACACAGATTTAGCAGACTTTCTCTCTGTATAAAGCTTTGTGTTTAATGCAGGCATAGGGTTTTGCATGTATGCAACTTATTTCAGGATTTCCTGGTGCCCTCTCCTATGACCTGGAGCTACTCTGAGTTATACAAAGACTAAGGGAGGAAAAGAGTCCTAGTGGGGACAACTAATGGCAGGAAGGGAGGGAATAGAAGTACCTGATGGACACATTTCATTCCTCCTTTAGCCTATGACCTAACATACAGTTAAGCAAAGAAAGAACGTCCGTAATTCTTCAGCTGGGTTATGAATTGAGAGAAATCTGTGCCATAGTTTATACAAGGCCTGCCTGACCTTGAACATTCACACAAAGCTTCCCCAGAGTCAACTCCCACAACTTGGATAGATAAAGACCATCTGTAAGACAGATGTGACAAAATAATCTTTTAGCTGTAGTTCAGGATGCTTTTACAGCTTCTACGGAAAACCACTGCTATGAGTAGAGTATCTCCTTCCTTCTCTTTCCTGTTAACCTGGGTTGGAGACAGGATTTGAGAGTCCAGTACGACCTGCGAGCCACCAAGGCTGTGGTGGGCCAGAGGGGCAGTGGGAAACAGTGCAGAAGGATACAAGCAGTGGAACTTTACTGGGTTTGATGCTCACTTGCTAAACTGTTTTTTTAACAGCAGATTTCCATTCTAGTAGAGATCGGTAATGTATCTAGAGGATACTTCATATTTTCATCACTTCGAATGTCTTATTTGGTCTCAGATTTCTGACAAAATTCTTAAATCTTCAGCAGTCATTGTCTTGGACACCACTTATGGGCTAGATTTCTCAGTAGGTATACAAAGTTCTGGCGGGTATCACAGCCTGTCCTTCCTAGCAAATTCCTTCTCAGCATTATGAGCACTTGACCTATATTACATACTGGCAAATTGTAATACTTTCTGGTGTGCTACTACACTCTGTGCTACTGTGAATACTCTGTTTCAGTTCTGTTCCATGCCTTTGGGCAGAATGATAATTAAGTAGATTAAATCTTCTTTTCCACTTGCTTTACCACTTCTCCATTACCAATCTCCTTTGCTTTCATATTCCCTCCTTCCCCAACCCTTTTCATGTCTTCTTCTCTGTTCCTACAGCAGTTCCTTAATTTTTCAGTTATCACCTGCAACAAAGGCCAGAATGAAGCACACCACTGCGCGTGAAACTACGTGCAGGAAACATGCTCCTTTTCAAATAAGAGGCTCTCTGGAGGAGAATCACAGAGGTAATAGGAGTTTCGGTTTTTGGGTTTTTTTTGTTTTGTTGGTTTGGTTTGGTTTTTGGGTTTTAAAAATTTTTTTTGTTTTCTTTCTTTCTTTGTTTGTGTTGTTGTTGTTTTTTTTTAATTCACTTTTATTTCTACGGATATTTCTTACTTTAGGTTTAGAGAAGGACAGATTCATTTGCATGCTGGTGTAAGTGATAATAAATTAGCTGCCTAAATCCCTGGTTCCTATTCTACTGAGAAAATGAGAGACATGCTCATTAACATTTTATGCAGCCTCTGGATAGAAGCAATACATCCAGAGTCAATGAACGGCTCCTAGATTTCAATATTGAGCTCTTTAGCTGCCTAAAAATAAGCCAGGTTCCTCAAGGCTTGCTAGAAAAAACACTTGCTATGACCAGGGATTCCCTTGAGTTCAGATAACCATAATAGAACCATTCTCATGGCTGTAAGTAATTCCCTTTATGGCCTTGCAAATAGCCTGAGTTGTGGCCACAATGGAGTAAAATATGGCTGCTAATATACTTAGGGTGCAAGAATCTACAGCCTGGATATTGGCAATTCCTGGAGCTATTCAGGACTTTTTCACCTGTTGTGTTTTGGTTGTTGCTTGGTTTTTTGTTTTAGTTTGGTTAATTTTTTTTATTGGGTTGGTTATCTTTTACAACTCATAATTGTAAACAACATTCTGTTTAATAATAGCAGCTCCTAACCCAGGCCTGATTATGTCCTCAGTAGTTTCCAGGAGTCATAATTTTCTTATTATTGTCCTATGAAGAAGAGTTGCCAGTGTTGCAACCACTCCTGATCACTACAATCTCTTTCACACAGGCAACTCCAGCTCCTATCTCACTTCTCTCTGACTGATTCCACATTCCTCTGAGTTTCTCACATTTGTTGGTGAGAGAGAGTTTCTAGAAACACTCTAAAAATATCCAGAAGGAACCGCATTCTCCAGCCTTGGCTATTGAAGCCATTTAGCATTGTATTTTCGTCATTTTCAATCATATGATTCTTACTTGATTATTTTTTCTGGCTCTTGGCACAAAATTTGAGCATCTGGTCTTCTTTTGAGAAGTTTTTTAAATTTGTATTTCAGTTAGATTTCTAGTTTCATGTCCATTTACTCCCTTCCCTTCTGCCAATGATCCTCTCCCGTGCCTCCCCACTTGTCTCTGCTTTTCTTTTGATGTTTTACATATCCCTGAGGATTCTCTCTCTCGTGTTCCTGCTGGGATTTTCATCTTCACACAGATCCCTTGCTGAAATGTGGCTCCATATCGTCCTTTGCACAATCTTTCTGCAAATAAATTATTTAGACACATAAGCACACTTGTGCACACCTTTTAAAATAACTGCTGATTCCAAAAGTAGCTTCTGCAAAACCATAAGGCCCTGCTGGCAGAAAAGTGTCCTCTGAAGTGAGTAACATTTTTATGTAGCAAATACTTTTTTCCCATGCAACAAATACATAAACTTTTCTGTGAAATGTGAAAGGTTTCATCTGTGGGTATGAGCAGGTGCAATAGTTTCTCCCCCAGAGGTATAAATAGAAACAGAAAAAATTGGTTTTTATCTATCCAAGAGCAAATATTTTTCAGCCAATTCACAGAATACAAATGCAGTTAAAATAACCTACTAAGCTACTTACTGATCTGAACATTTCTTGATGTAACTGATTAGACCACACTCAAAACTTTTGTCGGAACACTTGGACACATCTCTGCTCTCTTTATTTTAGATTTTTTAGTGCAATGCCTCAAAAGACTAAAAGTTCTGTATCCATGGAAGAAGAGTATGTACATTTGTTTGCTAGCAGTCTGCCCCAAGCAGTCCATTTCTCATTGTTTACAGAGGAAAAAAAAACGTAAGTCTGCAAATAACATAAATATCTGATCTTACAAACTCATATCAAAACGTCCACAAAACAAACATTGCAATTGTTTTCCAGGGAGAAAACAAGACAAGCCAGCAGTTCCGATTCTAGTAATTCACTTCAGAATTGCAATATCTGCTTTGCCTGAACCCCATTCTGTAAAAATTTTTACACTATGTAAACGCATCTAAATCGCCAATTCTACATAAAATTGATTATAAAATCGCAATGATCAATTAAATCTATAGTCTCATTCTGACTCACAAACTGATGCTGATAAAGTTACAGGGAGGATTGCAAGAGGGTATCTAGTCCATTACCCTGCAGCAAAGGGGAAACGGGGAAACCTAATCTGCTTCTCATAGATGGTTTTTCAATCTTAAAAAGCTGTAACCCGTGGGGAGCCCATGTTCTCTCAAGGTAAGCTATTTCCTGGGTAATTATCACCACCATTAGAGAGTTTTCCCTATTGTCTATCCCAAATCTCCTTTGATACAATTTAGCCTCATTACTACTTCTCCTGTTCATTGTAGATGCAAGTAAAAATTTATTCTCTTTTTGCACCAGTGTATTCCATGTAAAAGTTTTTCCATTCTAAGGTCGTATTTTCTAAGCCTTTCTATCTTTTTGTTACAGGCAGTGATTTGCCCGAGCATTTATACACTAAAAACAAGTTTGGATAAGACCTTCTGCAAATTTAGAAACCAAGAGATAAAATCTTTCATGCGAGGTTTAATCCAAGTTGGCTGCCTAGTAAATGTTAGAAGCGCCTTGTGATTCTTCACATAAATCTTGCCCAGAACAGGAATAAAACCTTATAAATATCATGGTTGTAAACAGATTTCTTCCTGGAAGAACAAAAAGCAGATCCACAATTATAACAAATAATACATCATAGGTAGTCTGACTTCAGCCTCTGTCAGTCTCCTAGTCATTAAAATTGTAATAAGCTGATAATTAAAGATTTACTAAAACAATTTACTGAACAATTAGTACTTGGGTGTGGCTGAAAGTACTCATGAGGGAACACTGAGCCCTCCTCCAGCCGAGAAAGGAGATGTAAGAGGTAGTGAGTGGTTATAGCTGCAGATTAGAGCCTTTGCGAAGAACCCAGGTTCAAACACGGAAACTGAGCCTGCTGCGCTGCTGATGCCGCTGTTTGCCACCGTCCACCTCCATCCACCGAGTCCCCGTTCCCCGGTGAATAGTCCTGGCAACAGATAGGCTTGCCAAACTGCAGTGGAGCAAGATTCTCTTCTGCCAGACAACAGCAAAAGAAATACAGAGGATCATTGTCATGGCAAGGCAGGGCCTTGCTGGAGACGGGTTCAGATCACAGCATGAAGTGATGATGTACATGGAAGCTCACAAATCCTAAATAGTGCAGCTCATAGGGTTGATTACCTGGCAGTGAGAGCCGACAAAAGGAGCAGTGTCTGAGAATGAAGGCATTGCCATTCCAGCAGAACCTTTCCAGCCAATCACAAAACCTTCTCAAAGATATAGTGACATTTTCCACCTGTCTGAAATAGAAAAAATAGGTCCCACTGTTTCTCTTGGGTTTGGATCATTCACACTACAGTGAGAAGTCTAATCACCTGAAAAGGATTAATCTCAGTTTCCCACAGTGCTCAGAAAAGACACATTTTTCTCCTCACAATTTGCCCATCAGTATCGCTACAGAACATTACAGAACTTATTGTGGATGAGAGCTGTAGAACATGACCAAAGAAATTCCAGTGAAACATCCAAGCAGAGATGCACTGAGAGCAAAACATGTGACAATGCAAGATGACCTTGCAGTATGGATGATCTGACCTGGGCTAAGCTAAGATCAAACCTTGCACTTATCTTTAGACTGCACTTTGCAAGTAGAGCCCTACCCCAACCTCAGCGGGCTAAGAGCAGACCTAGAGAAATGCCAAAAGGCTACCAGTCCAGGCTGAAAACCTGTGTATGATTTAGCAAAGGTTTATCTGATGCTTGCGCCTTTTCTGGAGAGAGTGCATGACTTTCACACGAAGCAGTGGAGCAGGGGACTGCTCTATGTCCAGCAGAAAAGGCAGAGTCAAAGGCAAGGAGAATGAGACAAACACATTTGTTAGTAAGTGAGTGCTCTTAAAGGAAACAATTCTGCTCTGTAACACCCACAATAATTACCAAGATTAGACAGTTGGTGTGCTGAGATATATCTGTGAATGCTTTCTTTGTCTTTGAAAGAGGAGCTGTTTTGTGTCCTCTGTTTATTCACAGACTACCCCAGTGAATCCTTCCTCAGGCTTGGGCTGCTGTACCTAGGAGAGCACAAAAAAGTGTTGGTAATTCTGGTCACATGGAAACGACTCAGTTTATTACACTGACTAGTTACAAATTTGTAATTAAACTAGAAATAGGAAGTATATTTGTAAATGCAGTAAGCTATTTTCAAAACCAGCCACTTAGACTGAGGTCAACTTTAATAATGTCTGTAGGAATTATAAGCAAATCCAAAAAGCAAACTGCCTCTTTCGGGGAAAACAGGACACCTCATTGTTGTGGCAAGATAAGAAATCGGCATTTTCAAGACTAGAAAAATATCTTATAGACAGAGATCTTTCTTTATGGTGTTTCCTTACTTCAACAATGCTTTGGTTACGTACTGAAGAACCAAAGTGATTCATGAACAGTTCCTAAAGGTCCAGATATAGTTTCAGACCCTGGTTGAACCTGGGCAGAGGTCTGCTGTGCTTAAAATTCAGTTGGTTAGGATGCTTTTAAATATGAGCTTTGAGTTGATGGATACTTTTTCTACATTCATTTCGTCAAGATGCTTGATTGAGTCTTCAGTTAGGAGCCCTTCTGTATTTCATTTATGAAATGTGAAGAAAGACTCAGAAAATGCTTGCAGTAATCAGAAACAGTTTGGCTTTCACAAATCAGATAGACTGGGTTTTATAGCACATACAAGGGTGTCCACTTGGAATATTTCTGTCAGACAAGAACAATTTTTAAGCTCACATAACATGCAAAATATTATAAGATATATGCAAGATATTATATATTATAAGATAAATAAGATATTATGTGAGCACCATGCCCTGTTGAACACTGTTAATTTGACTTGTATCCTGGCACTAATATTTGGTTGAAGTAAACAATTCAGTAATGACGCGTGTTTATTATATATTCTCTGAACAGCTATTTATATTCTTCACCACACTGTTCTAAAGCAACAGCGTATATTAAAGTGCTCTGCCATCCATAAGGGACATAAATGAAATCAGCCTGACTCAAATGCCCAAATTAAAATAGTCTTAGGGGATTTCAAGATGTGGAAGCTGGGATTGTCTGTTAGGACATAAGTGGCTTAGTGGAAGGAGAGAAGAAAAGAGTGAATCAAGCCAGAATAGACTAAACACAACCTGAGGTTCTGCCACTTGCCGAGTTCACTGAGAGGAAGGAGAAACACAAGGTATCTCCTTTCTTGCATGGTTTGTCACAGAGGTAGGTCAAGTAGACCACATATGAAAGCAAAGCCCTGAACATGTCGTGAAACTGGACCAGCTCTCAAAAGAACAGTGAAGTAAGCCTTCCTGCCCTGGCCAAACGTTGGGTAATTAAATTCTGAAAACCCTGTAGTTTCAGTTGCATTTGAAGTACACGATGGTTTCAGGAGACATTTTGCTGGTAAGAAGTCACAGGTTTTAAAAAACAACTGATAAAAGAGTCCCCCAGATGAAAATCAAACCATAAAACTAGATTATCAAGGTAAAACTAAATATAACAAAGTTGTCAGGGTGACTTTTCCTGAGCTAATAATGATAGTCAGAATAACTCACCCAGCATGACTTCAATGTTTGATATTTTTTTAAAAATTCTCTCTTCTCCCCTTAACCCTTTTTTCTACAAAAGTGAAAATAGAGGAAACACCTGAACACTTTAAAAATCAAGGCAGCTCACCTGCAGAATTTTCCTCTATGTTCCTGTATAAAAATACTTACTTGTCTGTTAAGTCCCACCATCTAGGAATATCTACGTGTTCTGGCTCTACTAGCATTAGCTTTCATCATCGAGGTTTGTTTATTATCTTAAAGAGATGAGAAATATCTTTATTAAATTACTCTCCAGTTGGGCATTCCCAAACCACTTAGACATCAGAAAAACTACTTTTCTCCCATTTTAAAAGTATAGTTTTAATTACTTAAATGGCACTACAGAAAATGAAAAAAAAAAAGTTGATTTCTCTGGGTGGGGTGTCCTACAGAAATAGGAAATGATAATTTTTACTTCAATTTTTTTTCCTTCTATTGGATTATCATCTCTCTGGGACAAAGCTCATCATCTTAACACCGGTACAATGGTGACCTGAAATCTGACTGAGCAGCTGGAGCTGATCCCTTTCAGACAAGGCTCTGGAGACACAGAAAGTGTGGCCTGCAGCTAGAATCCATCAGCATTCTGCAGAGGTGTTCAAAAGAAAAGATCCACACCCAGTTGCCTAGCTGCAACTGAGCTTTTGTTATTGCCCTGACTGCATAATTCGGTGAAAGAATAGCATTTAAAAATGGATTCTCCTATCTGAGAGTACAAATCGTTTTGCTCCTGGAGAAGATCTATTTATGGATAGTAAATTATTAACTAGTACATTTTCATAAGTTTGATACATTAGCTCACTTTATTCCTGCTACAGTTCGTACCCTCAACATCTGAGTCCTCAAGGTGCTGATCTGAATCATCATGTGCCTACCTGCCTGATTTGCATGTACAGTCTGATAATTAACAGCGCTTTTGGCTTGCTGTCAGGGTTGACTTCTGTGGTGTCCATTTGCAAAATACTCAGATAAACTTTGCATGTGGAAATAATGTTTGCAATAGAGAAACCTGCCTTTCTGTAATGTATTGGTCTTTATATGTTTTGGAATTATTTAATTTTCTATATGGGAACAAAGAGCATGAAAACGACAATCATTTTGTCTCTCAAATGAAGTTAATGCAGGTGACCAACAATTTCTAGAGATAATAATTTTGTCAAGAACTCTTCCTGTGTACAGAAATATGAGCATTGAAAGTTATAGACTTGCCTAAAGCAATAAATACTTTGCAAAGAGATCCTTATTACCAATGCTCCTCCCAGCTTTTCCTCAGTACTTGCACTGTGGCTTTTGGATAGAGACTGCTTTTTAATTTTGAGGCCAGCTGTACCATTACAAGATACTAGAAGCAAGGGAGACAATTTAATATGCAGAAATAAGAGAAAAATTGTTTTAATCTACAAGTGAATAAAAATCTTTCTAAATTATGCTGTTCTGCCATACAGAATATGACTTCTTTCTTCTCTATTAGTAATAAATTGTTGACACTTACACTCAGCAAAGGAAGAACAGATAAAAAAATGTGTGCAAGAAAAAAAAATCTTATTCCAAATGACATCCTGAAATAAATCTTCTCTTTGTGAGAGAGGGAAGCGAGAATTGAATTTAATAGATTTGCTATTACAAAAATCTAGTAGCCAAAAACCCTAGGTATGGTATCACCTCAGGTCACAGAGATGGATGGCAGATTTCCCATCTGTTAGTTTATGACACCACATTTTTGTGGGTTTTGTGCCCAAAAGTAGATACTGTTTTCTGCATAGATCAGCTATCATCGATCCCCAAGAGCTCAGCTAAGTGCACAAACCTGTGGTCTTGATCATTATGTGATCCTGCCAGAGTTGTAATTAGCTCTCAAACAGAGACCACATAGTTCAGAAGAAAGGAAGTGTCTATCAGTCAACCACTCTGAAGGAAAAGTACACCTTTCACTATGACTCTTCACCTACAAGCTGCATATCTTGGAGGAAATTCCCTTTCCTACTCTTTTTAAGAAACCGACTTCCAAAATATCTTTAGCTCTCTCTGGTATTTCTTCAGTTCCTTCTCTTTCTGTGGAACCCACAGTCTGAAACAAACTTGTCATGAGAGGCAAATTATGCTTACCTTAGGGGAGTCAGGCTGTCGAGATGACACAAAACAGGAAACATGTTCCCTTCACTGAGTTAACAAAGTTATTCTGAGAACCTAGAGACTGATTTTTAATTTTGAGCTTGTACCATTATGAGATGCTAGCAGAAAAGGAAACAGGCCTTGAAATGTCTCAGTAAATCAGCAGTTTGGAAGACATAAAACCCAGCAAACCCCGAGGCACACGCAGTAGACTCACAGTTTTCTATGCTCCGTAGGATGTTGATCAGTACCTACTTTCTCCACAGCAAGGCAAGGAAGAAACAGTTAAAAGAAAATACATATTTTTAAAGAATTTGAAAGCCTAAATGGGGCCTTTATATAGGCCAATATTTACGTTAAATGATGACTGAGTTGATATATGTCCCAGCTTAAAGCTGTACAATGGAGAGTACAGCATGAGAACTTGGCCCAAAACTCTCTCATTTTTCAAGTGCCCATTTTTTATTACCTTAGCCCAAAACCCCCAAAATAATGCCACTGACCCTTCCTTGGAAAACTAGGAATGTGATGTTTTTTGTTAAGAAATCGTCTTTGTTCCAATAATAAGAACCATCTGTCTCACAAAGATTGGTTTGGATTCAGACATACTAAACAGTGAACATTGTTACAGAAAAAACTATAAATTATATGCTGTTGTGGGAACTCTGGTGCTATAAATGGGTACAGTTTCACCCCATTACCCTGCAGAAAGTCTAGTCTACTGTGTTTCTTTTGTCATCAAATAAAAAAGATAAGCCACATAAAGCAAAATCAGACTACCTTTTAAGCCACTGCCTGTCTCACAGGCTGACACACTGCCTGTAGGCTTGGTAATTGCCATACTTTTTCTTGTTTTATTGTACATATAGGACTATACCATCCAGACAACATGGGACCAGGGGTAATTGACTTCAAGTTTAAATTGTGACAAACAAAGAATTTGATTTTGTACTGGAGCTTTGGAGGGTTTATGATGTTATAACAGGAAAATTATGAGTAAGTGTAAGAAACACAGCAGAAGAGGTCTTATGTCAAATTACTGTTAATTTCAAGTCATGGAGTAAGGTTCCAGAGCTGCATTAACCTGTTGAAGTCAATGGGACTCTATTCAGAAGAGGTCATCTAGATAGTTTACAGGTATACACCCATACTTACAACCCTCTGTCCTGAAGAAAGGTTTAATGCAAACACAAACTTGGTGTGATCAGAATCAGCATAAAGAGGAAATTTCAATATATTGGTTATCTATCCTACTCATGATGCTACCACTTATTGTTCAGAATTGGACAAGTTATTATTATTGGATTTTGGTAATGTAGGCTAAGAATCTAACACATTTCAGGCATTGCAAGATGTAACATTACTATTCTCAAAAATGGGAGTGAGGTACCATTCCTCTCATCAAGTTGTATCTGCATTAATGGTAATCTGGGTACAGTTGGAAACATAATAACATTTACATCCAAAAGGAAACTGCAAATTTGATCTTAAGTTGGCTAACTTTTGTTAACCACAATCTTTGTGCATAATCTTTCCCACTGTTGGCAGCTTGCAGCTTCAAAGGTGCTCAATATGATTTCTGACTGTGTTAACTTGACTGAGAAAACAGGAAAAACCTAGGTCTGTTTATTCCTCTCAGGTCAAGACAAGGAATCCTCAGGAGTGGCTGCAATACAAATAATCTCTGTGTGATGATGATCCTAGATTCCCCTACTACACCACGTCTCCTGCATAGCAAATAACAAAAGGGATTTTTCTTTGCTGGGTTTTGGATGGATCTCCAGAATACAAAACTCTAAAGGAACACTACTTCACTAAACAGGATTAGAAGGACTCTATTAACTCTTCTCTTCCTGCCTTAGACTTTGTATTGGGTTTGTGTGGCCACGTTTTGGTAGTGACGGTGGCTATAGGGGTGGTTTCTGTGAGAATCTGTTGGAAGCTTCCCCTGTGCGCTATTGAGCCAGTGCCAGCAGGCTCCAAGATGGAGATGAACAGCTCTGCAGACACCAAGGTCAGTGGAGAAGGTGCCCAGCTGAGATTCCCCTGCTTCAGCTGAGATTCCCCTGCAGTCCAAGGTGAGGCAGCTGTGCCCCTGTAGCCCATGGAGGTCCATGGTGGAGCAGAGATGCCTCTGCAGCCCATGGAAGACCCTATGCTGGAGCAGCTGGATGCCCAAAGGAGGCTGTGACCCCATGAGGAGAGGATTCCATGCCGGAGCAGGTTTGCTGGCAGGACTTGTGACCCCATGGGTGACCCATGCTACAGCAGCTTGTTCCTGAAGGACTGCATCCCACAGAAGAGTGACTCACACTGGAGCAGTTTGTGAAGAACTGCAGGCCGTAGGAAGGACTTGCTTGCAGAAGTTCATGGAGGACTGTGTCCCATGGGAGGGAGCAGGGGAAGAGTGTGAGGAGTCCTAATACTCTCCATGAGGAAGAAAGGGCAGCAGAGACAACATGATGAACTGAATGAAGCCCGCATTCTTGTTCCCCTGTGCCCCTGGAGTCAAGGAGGTAGAGAATCAGGAGTGAAATTAAGCCTGGAAAGAAGGGAGTGGTGGAGGGAAAGAGTTTTAGGATTTAGTTTTTGTTTCTTTGTATCTAATTCTGATGTGACTGATAAAAAAATTAAATGTTTTTTTCCTCAAAATTGAGTATGTAATTGGTGAGTGATCTGCTCCTGTCGTTATCTAAACCCACAAGCCTTTCCTTATATTTTCTCTCCCCTGCCCATCTCAAGAGGGATAGAGTGTCTTCAGTGGGCATTTGGCACCCAGCCAGCATCAACCCACCACAGACCTCCATAAATAGCAGTAGAGCAGCACAAGTTCTTTTCCACAAGGACTGGCCGGAGAGAGCAGCAATTCAAGAAGCAACAGCTTAACTCCAGCCAGTCAGCAAATCTGGAAAGCCTCTGGGCCCTTACACAGATGCCAGTTAGCAAAAAAAAAACGACTTTGGGAAAGTGTCAGTGTTTGGAAAAACAAAAAGCACTTGGTGCCTTGTCCTGAAAAGGGTCATTCATCTGTAACAAACCATTGATATTCAGCTCTTTTGTCATGCCAGTTGGCTCTGGGCACAACTTCCTAGCAGAAGTTGGCTTCCCCTCCAAGTCTTACAGACCCTGCAGCCTGCTGTCCACCAGGGAAAGGAACAAAGCAGGGGCAGGACTGCAAGCCAGCCCCTGGCTGGTCGGGAGAGCTGGTGCCAGCCAGCCTGCCCTGCAGAAGCACTGTGCTCACGGGGGCAGCGAGCATCCACGTGGCTCCTCCGATTAGAACACGGCACTGTCCCTCAGCATCAGCTCCTGCTCAGTCAGTCATCTCAATTGCAGTGATAGCCTGGTACCATCTCCCAGCCGTGCACAGTGAAATTCATTGCCCCTCTCAGAAATAATTTAGCCCCACTGTGGAAACAATTGAATGTAGTCCTCTCCAGCTTTGTCATAAATCCGGAGTTCTAAACTGAAGCTGTACTCAAGAAACCACGACTATCTCTGTGTATTGAATCTTTTCTTTAGGGAAGCAGAAGCTGGAAGGTAAGCAAGAATAAGAGTAAGAATAACAAAGCAGATTCAGCAACCTTTTCTCAGCAGTGAATCCTACCCTATGTCAGTTATATAACAATGGCTCAGTTTTACCGTTAAAAACATCGTCAATCTGTGAATATGAGTCTGTAAAGCAAGACCCTCTAAGATTAAAAAACCTTGAATCTGAGGAATGATTGGGGAATTGTCAGTAACTCAAAGTCTTTAGAGATAAATGCTGACATGAAAAGCTATAAGAACCTTAGGAGAGGAGAAAAGAAAGACCAAAACCAGCTGAGTGAAAATAGCAGCTTGGCAAAAATAATTATCAGCCTATTTTGAGTAACAGAGTTGTAACCCAGTGTTTTCTTAAAAGTTTACCTGTTCATCTAAGACTTGTCTGAGGTGCCTCTAGTGATGAGGAAGAGGTAAACCCGAGAATGTTTAACTGGTGGCATGTTATTCCCAGCATTCTAACATGACTGCTAAGAAAGAAATGTTTTTGTGCACTCAAAAATTGGGTAAAATCCTGCCTTGAAGGTGCACCAATAAAGTAACTCAGAGAGCTGAGCATTACATTTCCTATGATCTGAAACTGCTTTTAGGCCACCTCAAATCTAGAGTTATATCGGTTTCCTTTCTTGACAGTTTGCCCCAGGGAGCCAATTAAGCTTTTGAGAATGAGAGCTAGGTTCAAATTCTGCCTTACGCATCACTTGCAGACTTGTTAGCCAAGCTGTAACTGCTGTCTGTTTGTAATTTTTTTCCAAGCTGATGCATTAGCTGGAAAAATCCACCTGGGTCTCTAATCCCAGGTTGAGTTTGCAAAATGAAAAGAAGAATGTTTTTTTCTTGTAAACTGTACAAATTCGGTTTGCAGTTGTCACATAACCATGATCATGGAAATGTTTAAAAACTGGTTTTGCTTTCATTATTATCTAGCTGTAAGAGTTCTCTTACAGCTTATATAGTGGTTCTCTCTCACTATATTTCTTTCAAGGCCTGAGCAGGGTTTGTAGGCATCAAAGCCCACAGCATTCCTTCCACCAGTGACAGAAGCTGCTGGAGTGTGTCCCAAAACCAAAGCAGTATTGCCTGTACTCAATCTGATATACAGTGACACCTGAATAATCTGTACTCTAAGATTTTCTTCCATGCTCCATCTATCTTAACCTGATGCAAACTGTACATAAAAGGAAGCCAACACTGATTATGTTAGAATAAATCAGATCTCGTAGAGTGCTTTTTAGTTTCATGTGGGAATTGAAAGGTTTTTCTTTAATTCTTACAGTAATTTGACAAAAAAAAAAGCTGTTTACTACAAGGTGGCCATTTGACAGATTGAGCTGAACAGTGCCAAAAAAAACCCCAAACAAAAAAACCCCCACAGAATGCTGACAACATTAATCTTCCTCTTCCTTTCCAGGAGTTTCCTTTTCAGTAGTTTCATTTGACCATTCATAAATGTTTTTCTCTTGGCACATTTATAGAAAATTTAATAAGATACCAGTTTGTCACAAAATGCTTCTACAGATTCAGGGAGGGTGAAATCCCTTCCCAAAGCATTTGAAATGGGAGAGAACCCCAAGGCTACTCCACTGTTCAGCAGGAGCACTATGGAGAGCTCCCTCTGTGGGAAAACCCGCTCTCCCGTGGAGGGCAGTTGGGTATCTCCGTGGGATGGTGCTGTCTGACTCCAGCACTACAGAGGCTTGAGGTCTACAGTCAGAGTCCCTTTTGGGAGGGAAAGAGAGGGTAAGAATATGCAGTATTCATCCTGCTGGCCTGAAACACATGTGGAATCTATCAGGAAGTTAATGCAGCATAAATATCATACAGTCAAGGCTCATCTATTGTTATCTTTTAGAGGCAGACAGCAAAGCCAGCAGCATGGATGGCTGCATTCATGGCAACATTCGGTTCAGATACAAACCCCACTTCCGAACATTTTTTTGAGTGCTACAGATAAAGGAAATGATTTACATTCCCCACCGTCACACACAGGGCTCACCTGTGTTTAGCAAGGCATAAGCAGCACACGGTCTTCAGCACCAATACAAAAATGGGTCTCACATTTCACTTTTGCAGTAAAGAGTTTGAATTTCGATGGATTTATGTAGAGAATAACATACGACAGGACTCAGACTATATCCCTTTTTCTGGTGGGCAAGCTTGCTGCAGTGCAACTAGAAACTATCAGAGAGCTTAAAGCCAACCTTCATCCTGTATATTAATGCACTCTAGGAAGTTCCAATGAAGAGTTGCAGGTTAATTTTGACTGTTTGGTATATTTAGTGTGAGGGATGGGAACAGAAGATTTCCACTGGCTATTTGGCAAGATTACTTATTTAGCTGCAGGATTTTGGTATTTCTGCCTATTTAGTGAGTTGGAATCACATCATCCCACATTGTCTTATTCTGAGTTTTTTCCCATCAGATCTGAAGTCCTACACAACTCCATAGAAGGAGAAAACTGGATAAGAAATTTATGTGATTAATAAGTAACTAAAGGCAGGAAATATAATTAATGTCAATCACCATGAATTCATAGCATCCAGAACCTGTCAAATCTGATACATTTTTGAGAGAACAAATATAGTTGGTGAATGCAAAGGTGTCAGTGTAACTGAGATTTCTGTACAGTTCATGGACAAGATAGATTACAGAACTCTGAATAAGAAAGGAGAACAGAAACTGGAGAGCCTGTGAAATAGGATTAGAAGGGGCAAGAGAGACGGCATGGAAAATTAATTCTGAAAGGGAAGTCATCATCAGATCTCTGCTCCAAGTGGTCTCCTATCCTCCTTTAATTAAGTCATGGAAACTGAAGATACTCTGCATCAAATTTAAGTCATTTTGAGCTGTCCTCTCTTCCCCAGTGTAGTACCATGGAATAGAGAGTCTGCCACAAATTTTATGCTCCTGAAACAACATCACAGAAAGTAACAGGCTGGCAAATCACTGATGTCACAGTGATAGTAGAACAGTGAACCTTGCCAGGCTGTGCTGTGAGACCACACAAGAGTTTTTCTGGCGTCCCTGCTGCGCTGGCACTTTGGAGCTGTGGACACAGTTTACAGCACTGATACAGGCTAGTAGGAGATCTCTCCTCAGATCCCGCTGCCCAAATTCTACTGCCTCTTCTGGATATTATTGACTCATCTTTCTCTCTGCCAGCATTCAGTACCTGATCACAGGAACTGTAAAAATTTTTTTTAGGAGAAATGTCAGTGGCCAATTTCCCAGTCAGTCACTGTGATGATTGTAAATTTCAAGCTCCTTTATTTCTTTTATACTGTTTTATCGTTCTGTCAACTTTCTAGTCCTGGTCTCTAATTTTTACACCCACCTCTGGTAAGTAGCTTTCCTAAAGGAGTTTACTGCTGCTTTATGATTCTGAAAGGAAATCACATTTAGCAAAAACATTTATTTAAAACTGAAGCTCAGCTGTTTGAAGCTTACATATCTGCTAGGCTGTAGATGCAGATTCTTTAAAGAAAGTAACAGCTAGGGATCCTCTTGAGATTAATGAAATTTTTTTCTTTATTGTGAAGATGGATTAGTCCTAAAACCCCCATATAAATAACTGAGTTCTGCATTATTTTCCTCACAGTCTTTCCAGAAACAAAAAAAATGACAGAATGATATAGTCAGGCAGGTCTGAATTTTGCAAATAGAGGATTTGTCTTCAAATAACCATACTGGCAAATCAGAAAAATAAAAATATGACAAAACAAAACCTTTCATTCCACCAAAGAAGATTTTTAGATGACAGAAGAGAGGGATTGGAGTCAGATACTTCAGAGCAGAATACATTAACCTTTTTTTAAAAAAAAAGTATTAATTTTTTTTTCTTTTAGCACCACAAGTATTAACTGATGGCAGATTTGGGAAACAAAATTGGCCAGTTCCACAAAAAATGTCTTTGGTACAAAATTTTCAGATTAATTTTACTTGGAAATTGTGGTTAAAAAGAAACCTCAAGGAAACAAACTTGTGCTGAATATAATAGCAAAAGACTTCATATAATCTCATTTTCTCACCAGAATAAATCAAGTGATTCATTTGCCTTTGGAAACTGCAATTAAAAATACAAAACCCGGATATTCCTCTAAGTCTTGAGAAGAACCTGTAAGAAGTGTATAATTTACCAAAAGGGTTTGCAAGCAGTAAAATCCTGAAAATGCATCTGGCTCATTTATTTATAGCGCTTAGGGATCTAGAGGTGATGCATAATACTAGAATTTTATATCTAAAAAGGTCTAAAAGGGATCATTCTAACTCCACCAAATACAAATAAAATATTACTGGTGTCTAATCCACACATAGAAGCGTGATGCCAGATCATTAGCATTTCATTTAGTGAAAGTACTGTCTAAATCTGCAGACCCTCTGGAGAAATCCATCTGTTCTCATTAATCAGGGCATCTGTTTTGGCAACTAGCTATTAACAAGAATTCCGTAGTCTGGATGGAAAATCCAAAAGCCGTTTCTTTATGAATGTGGTATGAGGTACCTTGTTTCATCTTTAGCAGATTTTTTTTTTAAATCTTCTCTCTTCTTTCTTGTCCCCCTGCCCTGTCAAACCCACACCTGCAAGTGCTTTACTGAATCAGTGCCTAATCTGTCTTCATCGCATTGAAAGCACACAGATTCCATCTGGGTGATGAGAAGATGGATGTTTAAGCATCCTTCATCAGACGCATCAGCCTTGAATAATTGATCTCTGCCTTCACCATCCGTGCACGCACACACACTCATGTTGGCAAGGAGCTGAATTGTAGTCTCTGCAGCTATGCTGGCAGGGAGAGTTTGTAACATTCCTAAAGCATTCCTTAAAGTCCAGTGGCTATAAGGACACAAAATATTATTTTATTTTGCATTTTATTGAGATGAACTGAGTCTAACACACTAAGACAGCAACAGCTGGAAAGAAATAACCTTTTCTTTTGATGGGCGTGTTATTCAGAATGTCTTGATTTTAACTGGATATACCTTTCAAGAATCAAATAATTCATCGTGTAATCTTCACCTCATGATGCTCATGAACAAATTTCCACCCACTCGTCATCAAGTTCTGTGAGGAGAAGAAATCTTTCAGCTGGTAGGAAAAACTCCTAGTTTGTTAAATTAAAAATTATCATTATCACAGGTATGTGGAAACAAAAGCAATTACACCCTCTTTCCGCTTTCCCAGCAATAAAACCAAGAGAAAAGAAAAAAAAAAATCTGTGAAATCTTGTCTCTGTCTGCTTTCATATGAAATGTAAATTACTCATGGAAAAAAAAAGAGCCGATGCATTAAATTGAAATATGAAACTGTTTCCCCCACCTGCAATTATTTTTGTTTGATTTCCTACCCCAGTGGAAATAGTAGTATTATTATTAGAATCAGCTTCGATATGAGACAGTGACCTGCATACGTGCTGGGGAATGGGGAACTTGAGCTCTAATTCTGGTGCTGAAACTAATAACTTTGGAGGCCCTAGGCATTGTGTTCTGGCCTCAGATCAACACTCAATCCCTCTTCAGCAAAGCATTTAAGTACAAGAGTAAGTACATAAGATACTCTGGGATTTAAGCAACTGGTTAACTTCTTTGCTGCACTGCAATGTATTTGTCGTTTGCTATTGAACCTTTGAGTAATAAAGGAGACATAGAAGGAAACAGATCTTTAAGGTGCTGGCTGAAGCCTGTGTTAGTTTTTGTAAGAGGTATAGGAGGACTTGACATAGTAAAAATAACCATAGGACTTTGGACATAAGTATAGTCATTTAAATTAAAGAGAAAGAGACGAGCCCTGAAGATGAGAGCTCTAAAATCTGTCATTGGCTTTGTCCTTGCTGAGCCAGAGAGATCAGGATTACGATCTACTAATGACTACTAAATGATTTTCTTTATTGATGCTCACCTGATATTAATGAAAGTGTTAAATTTAAGCCATGAAGTTTCTGATGTAGAGAAATACAGCATTTCCTAGAATAACTTTAATAACTTTCATGTGACTCTTTAGGACAAAACATATTTAAAAACAAGCATATCTTTGTCTGGAAGTCAACACAAATAGCTTGGCATTTAAAATTGATGAGCAGTAACGGCTTCTGAAGCCAGTGGAAGCTGTCATTATTCTGCACCGTGCCAGTTCAGACCCCGTGTTTGTCTTTGCTTCCCTATCTATAGAGATGATAACACCTATTCACCTATCTGGGATGACTGACATCAAAATTAACTCTCTGAGACTGAACAGTAAGATTCCAGGGTAGATTAAAAGCCTGCCACTTCAGTATACTCAGAAATATGTGAACTGTTTGTTTTCAAAAATACATATCTCATTATTCTGATTATTAAAAAAACCTGATTATTAACACTTTACATTTTAATGGGAACCATAACAATAGGAACTGAAATAGCTTCTGAATATATTTGATGTATATTGATATATATTGGAGAACTCCTACTCAATTTACAGGCTAAATAAAATCTAGTCTCTCATTTTCCACATGTATCTGATTATGTCCACAATATCAGTCAGAAATTCAATGGAAATAGTGAAAAATTAAGCATTCCTTGACTATTTGACTGAGAAGAGTGCATGGGTGGGTACCAGGACCAGCTCTATTCCTTGCAAAGGATGAAAGTCACAACCTGGCTGTGAAAATTCAATACTTTGACAAGCAATATTCCTCTTAAGAACTCTAAAGGAAGAAAAAGGTTAGATAGTAGGATGTACTGATATTACTAATACTGAGAGGGTATTGTGAAAAATATCTTTTCCAGGTGATTCATAGAGACAAATTTGGAGATGAGCCATGACAAGAGATTGAGGGGGGTGATAGGGAATTTAGCTTTGACAAAGGAGTTGTTTCTGGCCTTTTTTTGTGCTTTACTTGCCACATATAAGTTATGTTGTGAAAAACATAACCCCTGGATAGGGGCTGTTCTCCCAGTGCTGCAGATTAAGAAAAGAGCATGTTGTAAAGAGGCTTTTTATCCTAATGAACAGAAACACTGTGAAAATGCCACCTGATTACTTCGGAAGAGGTTAAGAAATTCCTTTGGACTCCAGTGGTAGGCCAACATGTGATGTACCGCAGGACATGTGAACTGGCAGCAGTCTTCAAGAAAGCTGCTACTGTCACTGTTCTATCTATAACAAAGATCTTACCAACATCCTTGATAATGTAATAGAGAAAACCCCCAAATTTCACTGATCAGTTGGCAAACTCTTCTCATACTGATCTAACCAGTCACAGTCTGGCTTTATCCAAAAGCCTAGAGGGGAAAAATGACAAATTTTTTACAAAAACATATAGGCTGTTGGAGCAGAGATATCTTTCTGCCAAACATTTGAAAGTTACCTTCAGTGATGTCTAGTTTGAGTGCTAAAACCTAGGATGGAATTTTAAGGGAAGAGATTCACCACAGTTATACAGTGTTTAAGTTGAAGAGGTAATACTTCCTCTTTGCTGAAGTTAGTGATAGTGCTATTGATTTCACTGGGCCCACATTTAATTTAATGATGCTTTGGATCAGCTTTGACCCTGTACTGGGTGCATCTAACCTTTCATTCTCTTGTGGTTTTAGTTAAGAAGTGGTGACAGTTCCTTCATGCAATGACTCCTTGACTAGATCTTTCAAAAAATTTTCCTGAGTCTTCTTGAATTTTGTTTACAACATAAAAGCTATGAATCACTTTTATAGAAAATGTATTGTCTTGAAAATTCATGAAGTCAGACAGGAAAACATAAAGTGTTTCCATTTGCAATATCTTTGATGGTCATTCAGCTTTCTCCTGCAACATTACTCCCTTAAGGGAGAAGGATTTTTTTGTTGGTTTTTTCCCTGCCAAAACTTCATTGACCTATAACAGCGTTGGTGCCTTTCTAAATTGTTGTCACAATTCCTACAGGTGCATAGGGTTGATCTGCAAGGTGCAGCCTCATTATGAATTCCCTCACTGTTCTGGCTCACTTCTGAGTTCAGAGCTGTGTATTCAAACACAAACTTTTTTATGTATGATCATTCATAAAAACACAGTCCAAAGATAATGATGTGTAAGGTAATTGATTTTTTCATATTCAATAGAGACTAAAGCTTATAAATCAACTTTGCATTCTATAGAAGTGAACTGACTAAAAGTGACACATACTAAAAATAAATTTTTGAATTATGCAGTTTGTCTAGTGAAATGTATTGTCTCTGAGCAGAAGACAGGTCAACATAAAAAAATTTGTTTTCAACCATGATTATATCAATAGAGTAAGAAACTTCTAACATCTGTATTTTTATGTCAGTCCATGCAGATCAGCCACTTACTGAGATCTGAAATTTTTGCTACATGAGAACTTGTCATTTAGAGCAAAGTAGATGGTTTTTCAAGAGGTTTGCCCTGAAAATATTTTTTTAAAGGCATTTCTTTTTATAATATCCTGTGAAATGCTAATTCTGTGATGTTCAGCAGAAGTCTTCTGAAGCCATGTGCATCCTTCTGAATCTTTATATTGCCATGCTCTAGGCATGTGTTAAGGTTGAAGCACAGAATGTCCTGGTGTTGGTGTAGCTGTTGCCCCACAAAAGATGGCAATTGAAAACAAAAGCCTAAAGAAGCAGAGAAAACAGCTGTTTGAGGAGATGGAGACATCAATAACCATCTAATAAGCATCAAGAGCTTATCTAAAATTAGAGCCAGATGCCTCACTAAGCCCTAAATAACACTTTATTTTATGCAGCCTTTGTCTACCAGATTCTTCTCTGCATGAATCATAAGAATCTACCTCTGGTTCTGAATAAATGGTACCCAAAGCTTGCAGAGCACACCCTTATTTTCTTTCTTGGTGTAAAATTAAACCCAGTAAGTTAGAGAAGTGCATTAATTTAAATGAGTGACTTAAGAAGCACTATTACTCAGAGTGCACCTTCTTTTTCTTACCTGCCTATCCATTCTGTCTGCTCACCATCCTTAAAGAGAATCAGACACCTCAAGTTTTAAAACTCAACAAAAATCCATCACAGTCTGGTGACATCTGTTTTATTACATAATTGGAACTGTTTTATGAGCTCTCTAACATCGCATCTGAAATTAAGACAACAACTTCACTTCCTCTTCTTTGTGTGGAAGCCAACCTTTGACGCATGTAGCTGGAAGGTAGATTTATACTGTTTAAATAAAAATGATTCTGGTTAGGAATGTTTTGACTCAGATTCCCTGCCCTGCCCCTCCTTCCCACAGAGGACAGTATTATTGTTTTGAAACTGAAATCCTTAATGAGAAAGTGTTTGTTTCAGTGAAACTTCCAGGATGAAACTCAAATAGATCCTGAAAGCCAAACAGACCTGAACCTCTCATCTCCAAAAACCCAGCTGCAACAGGATTGTGTCTCAGAGCATGTTAGAATGACTGATTTGTCCTCTAAGTTTCTTCAGGTGGGACATCCATCATGCCTGGGAGACTGACACTGTAGTCTGATGACTCTTAACCAGAATCAATTCTTTGCTAAATACGAGAGGAAATCTTGAACTTGGGCCATTCAAATCTTAGAAAGCCCTTCGGCCACCTCCAATGAATTGGAAGATTCTGAGATCTCCTTTCTGTTTCGGAAGTCAAAGGAAATGACAACATTACAATTATCCGATTTTATATTTGATCACGAAAAATAAAAAGGAACTGAACAGGAATCTGAAGATGGAACTGGAGTGCAAGGGAGAAAAAAATAGTAGAGTGCACAGTTCTGAACTCAATAAAAAAGAGCTAATAACATAATAAGAGCTAATGAGCTCCCAAAGTAGGCTTAGAGAGACTCTGAAGACTGTTGGTAGAATCACTCTGGAAAATAAAAATCTAAGTAAATAAACAGAAATCATAAGAACTGGCAATTGCTGATAAATTGGTAGAAAGTGCCAACAGGATAAAATTAAATAGAATGATAGTAATGAAACCTTGCCCTTGTAATAGCAAACATAAACTTCAGAATGTAACCTGTGCAGAGTAGTATAGGAGGGAGGATCTGGGATGGGGGAATTCTATTTAAGGGACAAACTGAACCCAGTTTAGTACTGGGTCACTGGACCCCCCACTGCAGAAGACACAACAGAACAATATCAGATAAGGTAAATTGCCTGAGGGAAGCTGCTGCTGGGCAGCACTGACCAGGGAGACTGAATCACACATGATGATTTACCAAAAGAGGTGACAAACTGGAGAGAATTCAGTGCAATGAAACAAAAGGGCTGAGGATTTTGTAAACCCTGGATTCACTGAGGTGAGGTTAAATGTGTTAAAAGGCAATTATACAGATTTAGTTATTTGTTCACCAATTATTTTCAGGCAATTATGTATGATGAAAAATATAAATAGCGTTAAGCACTGGCAGAGCAGCAGTTTCTGAAGGTTTGATGAACAGGTTAGATGAAAATAGCGAAAGATGCCTCAGATATATCTTGTCCCACCACTAAGCTGAGAGCAGAGGGAACAAGACCTGAAATTCGCCTCCCTCCAGCCTTACTTTTCCACATGTCTGTGCCCTCATGCTTCTCTGGTTTGTCTACTGAGGAGGTGGCAGTTTGATGGTGAGCAGAAGTGTTATGATAGAAAGAGTTAACAAACCAGACAGAAGAAGAGGAAGGAAAAGCTTCAAAGTCATTCTTCACCAGTTATGCTCATCACTTTTTCAAACAAGGATATGGTGTTATTTTTAGCAAAGTTCCTGAAAACACAACATGATGAATATTCATTATCCACCGCAAAAGATACAAGATGGTGAGCAACATTGTTCAAATCTGTCTTTTCTTTCACAAAATGGACGAACCTCAAAACTGTATGTATCAAGAACTTGAACTTGCTTGTGCAGTATTTTGCAGTTAGAGGCGGCCGGACAACTTCCAGCAAATGATGAGTCTCTCAAAAAAAAAAAAAAAAAAAAAAAAAGGTATTAATCATTCAAAGTACATTTTTGTTCAAGATCTAACAGGTCCATGACTTGCTGTTTTCCTGATGGCTTGTCTGCCATCTCAGCTGCTAAACTAGGAAGACCTGGTCAAGGACTCCACAAGGGCATCCAAGTTTCTTGTGTTTCAGGATGCAGGTGGCCCAGACTGGAGGCCAATCAGGCACTGGACTTCCCTGTGAAGCAGAGTTAATTTCCCTTGTGCTGCTGGACACTTGCATCAAGATTCTTCATCAACTTTCCATTGCTTTCAAGGGAAATTAAAAATTTCCATGAGAAGAGAAGTCACTAGAAACTTTGAAGATTTCCTTATGGAAAACAATATCTTAATAAATGGGCTTGAACTAAAGATACTACAAAGCAGGGACACAAAGGAAATAATAAAATCATTGCCTAAGGGATCAGCACTCATACTATGTAAAGCATGAGGAAGTAGTTCCTCTGTGAGGGGGGAGAAAACTTTGTGAGCACACAGTTAAATAACTTTGTATGGGTATAGGAACTAGTCTGACTTTCTGAGGCCATCTAGCATCTCCTATGAGGACAAGCTTCCCAAGTGCTCTCCCAGTTGATGATCATTTAAAATAGATTTTGTGCACATAAGACTGATTCTGAGTTCACAGCAGCACATCTCATGATTCAATGTGGCAAACAGCCAGATGAAGATCACAGCCTCACTGACAAGTCTCATTCTTCTCAGTCCTATTTCAGAGCTCACAGCTACCTGAAATAGATTGCTTTGCATTCAAAACAGCCTGCTGTGTAGCACTGCATACCTTTGAAAACCTGCATCATTTGTAGAATCATTACTAAAAGGCAGAATGGACTATTATGGCCCAACTCATGACTACTTTCTTTGTAGTCATGGCATGATGGCGACATTTCAGATTAGCGATATCTGCCAAGTGGCTTTGGATATTTTATCTTCCTAAAAGATCTTGCTGCCATATTGTGCATTAAATCTCATGAGTGAGTATTCTAAGTTTGATGGGAATTCAGTAGCAGCAAGAGTCATTGTTGCATTTTTAGGGAAACCCAATCTGTGAAGACCAACAGGCTGTGAATGTTCTATAGTTTGTTCAATGCTGCACATATGCTCTCGTACTTCAATATTTTCCCCTCAGATCTACTGAAGCCATGTCACATTGCTTTGCATGCTTCTTGCTGATTTGTTCAAAAACAAGCAATGAGGTGCATTTTGAGGAAAACTGAATGATCCTTCAGGTTGCCCAGTTTGCATTTCACCTCAACCCTTGATGGGTTATGTCTACACCAGGAAATTCAAGCATTCCCAGGAACATCTAAAACATTTGTTTAACTGCTAGAACAGTCCCAGACAACCTTTGGCACATTTTATGCCTCTAAAGCTGCTCCTGGGAATGGCTGACGAGTTCACATACACCACAGACATTTCCAATAGGGAGTCAGCACACAGCTGCTCCTTTTTGGAGGGATGGATTAATTTACTAGCCCAGATGTAAGGCATTCTGTGGCAGTTGGCTTAAGTACTTGGGAATGCTCATGGCACACCTAATGGATCTATAGACACATCCATAAGGAACAAAGTTAAGCAAACAATCAAAGGGTCAAAATATTCACCAGGCACCAAGAAGGTGGAATGACCAGAACTAGGCAAGAGCATGAAGGAAGGTACTATTCAGTCAGATTTTGTCACACACACACATGCATATATCTATGTCACAGAAAGCCTTAACTGCTTAGATGAGGTATCTCCACTCCTCTGGTATAGCAGTCTTAACTCTGTTTTGCTGTTAAAAATGAAAAGTTATACAACGTATTGCTATTACAGAAGTTATTTATCTCTCACTTTTGCCAAGGTCTTTTTTTTTACTATTTGTTTAGGTGTTGTTTTCTCCTAAAGTACAGAAGAATTGCCCAGATCTACTCAGTTGAAAGTAATCAAATTATGTACAATAAGAGAGTCAGAAAATGCAAATAAATTCTGTGCTAGAAATAACTCATATATGGTAACAGGAGGAAAAAAAAAAGAAAATGAAAGGCAGGTTGTAGGTAACCCCCCAAACAAGGTGAGCCAAGAATTATCACCAATATTTATTCTTAGCTCTGTTACAATTTTCTTGTACCTCAGGAAGGTTATTCAACAGTATTGGATTTTCTGTTTCCCATATAACCGCACTGATACTGAGGTCACTTAAAAGAAGCTTTGGAGCCTGAAAGTATTCACATTTTTTAATTACTTTATCTTTAGGTGAAAAGATCCATAAGGATGCAAAATATTATTTCAGAATCTGAAACAGCTTTTGAGTTCTGCTCAACCATATCTTGATATGCAAAAAGACAAGAAATTAGTGACAGGAAAATGCACCTGACACTCCATGTCGCACAGTAGTAATGACTATTTTATTAGCAAAAGGAGTGAGTCAAAAGGTAAAGAAAAATTGTATAAACAGTTTGCATGCCTGTATTTATATTGCTGGCATGATTTCAAATGAGAATACTGTCCTTAGTAAAAGTGAGCAGGAAGATATTTAGTTTAACTTGGAGTCAGGCAGAAGCAGAGAAGGTATATGGTTTGAAAACCACTCCTTTCTTCCGACATGGAACACTCCTGATTCAATTTATAAATGTCTATAATTCACACAAAGCAGATATTTCTTAATATGTGCAATCCAAGAGAAGGGCAGTGCTCAGAGAAAGACACATTTCCTTTTGTATTCCAAAAAGCTGCTGTCTTTTGAGCCATTATTCCACCCAGGCCCTAGCAGCTGTATCCAGTATATTTTGAAGTCATCTCTAAGAATTTCATACAGCAAGAAAAGCATCTGTCCCTGTCAAAAGTTCGGATGGATAGACTGTGAGGTGTAAAGTAGATTTGTGTCCTAATCCTTTGTTATGTAGAAACCCATAGATCATTTCTAATGACTAGACCTCTTAGCCTTCAGTTGTTTTGCATAGATTTTGAATATTCTGTTGACTGGCTTGTAGTCAAAAGATACATATAGTCATAAACTATTAAATTCATGAAATGAGTCATTCCACACAAGGAAGTAGTTGAGTGTTATGAGATAATTTGGCACAGAAATACAGATGAGTCCAATTTGTAGCAAGCCTACAAATCCAGGTAACACTGAACTCTACTTGCATAGACAGGAACTGAAACATTTGACAAAACAATTTTTTTTAATTTGACTGTCCAAGTAATCTGACATGAACTAGCATAACAACTCCGGCAAATAGTTTGTTATGACGGCGTAACCCACCTATGTGCTCACTTCCCCACAGACCACACAGATTGTACAGTTCCAGCACTGTCTGGCCTGTGCCATGCAGGTTTGCAAACCATAAAACTGAACCCTTCTTTCTGTCCAGGCAAACAGTGCACAGTTTGGGTGCTTCAATTCTGATGCATTTAAGAAGAAAATTTGCCTCTTTCCATCGAAGATCATCTTTGGAGCTATGAGCTCTCTGCAACACACTCAGGACATTTGGCATATTTCTTCAGAAAAATGAAATGTTTATCATAGAAGTTATTAATGATAATAGAGTTGTAAAATTGAGTAAAGTAAAAAAGTAAATAAAGTAAAATTGAAACAAAGATTGAATTAATCAGAGAAGATCTGGTGAGCTTGTCTTTGATGGCCAGGTAACTTAGCTTTCACCTACTGCCCTGGAAGCAAGAATGGGGCCTTGTAGTTATCTTTGCAGCTTTATCAGCAGCTGGCAGACTTCAGGCAATCAATGACATGTGCTTTTGGCTGGTTTTCTGTTGTTTGTCTCCTGACAAAGTGTATGCTGTGTACCAAGGAGCATCGGGGCTGAACTCATTTAGCACCTAGTTGTTATTCTCTCTCCTTAGAGTTGTTTTATATGACTATGCCTTTGGCAAGGGAGGAGGTGTTTCTCCTTCATGGGGTCCTTCTTTGTTCTTTTCATCAAACTCACAGGAAGGGATTTGAAGGGAACACTTTGAACAGCTTCATGTGCTTCTGAGGCCAGTCACAGTTTGTAGTAGCAAGACCTGCATTGTGGAAACAGAATTTAGTCCACTCCCTAAGAAGAAGTGATATACGCTTCATCTGGAAAAAAACTTTTTGAGTTGTACAGAAATATTCAGAGCAAGCAAGACGACTCACTCGAGAATACTTCTTCATATTCAGAATTATTAAGATGATTTCTATTAGCCAGAAAACGAAATCCTATTATTGAAACACGTATAAAACTTTTATTAAGAATTTGAAGGAAAGACATTAATAAGTATTTTGACTGAGAATTATTAAAGGGTCATTTCATTTTAAGAAGTACACAGGAAGCATTTGAATTGTAAAGTGATCCTTTATACAGAACTCATTTATTGTAAGCAAATCTGAGGCTCTTATTTTACTCTTGATGTAGATGACTGCTACAGCAGGTTCCTTTCCTTCTCAAATTGAAAGGAGCTGCTGAACTCAGTGTACTCTATTTTCTTTGAATGGTCACACCAGCAGTTTCTGCAGGCAGGTCATTAGCGTATAACATCTGCATAAACACTGCAATGTTTATGGACGAGACACTATCATTAAAGTATGTGCAATTCTTGTGCAAAAATCAAAGAACTCTGAAGGTTTTATCTCTAACACAGCACCAGAAAGAAGCAAGAGAGAGCTTGGTGATGAAAAATTCAGATCTCATAATGGGGTAAGGAGTCCAGATGGGAAGGCCAGCCAATTACAGCACTCTTCCTGTAGCCTCCTTTTCCAACCTAGCACAGTTGTACCCCATTATCTATCTATATGTTTTCCTTTTAAAAAGAAAAAAAATCTAGTATTTGGTATTGTCAATATATGAAAACCCAGTTAAAGATGTCTAATCGAGTGTATTCATGGGCTGGGGGTAAAGGCTCCAAGGAGAAGGATCTGAGGAAGGCTGACCTTCTGGGGAGAGGAGCTCTGAGAAAGAGGGAAAAGCTGGGATGAATTTTAGGATACAGCTGATTCTAGGGCAGGAAGGAGGAGACTGTGATGGCACGAAGGAAGAGGGTTGTCAAAGAGTGGAAATGAGCCAGAGCCTCCTTAGACAAAGAGGAGCTGGGAACTAGGGTCAGAGCAGATCTCAGTTTGAGTGGTAGGTCACACCCCACACACAATACAGCCCAACGCCCACCTTTCCCTTCTCACCCAGCATCGACATGCACATCAACACCAGCCTCCTGTTCCACATTCTTTACAGGTTGAAATTCAGCAAGCCCACAAGTCATTCATGGATTTTCTAATGATAAAGGCACAATGAGACGCTCCCATTTAAATGACATTATGCTATTGTTACTATTGCTCTTGCCTGGTAAGAGACGAGACTAGCAAAACCGTGAAGGGTATCCTTGAAAGTGTTTTGAATGAAAACATAACTCATTCTTGAAAAAAAAGGAACATCAAAGTTTGAAAGTAGACACAAATTGGAGCACTGGAATCAAGCTTTCATTCTTTCTTTTTTTTTTTTTTAATCTTACAAAAATAGGGACTGACTGAAAATGTTGCATCTGGAACTGATTTCTCTCAATTATTTTTTCTAAGTGTTCAGTTTTTAGCTTGGACCCAGCTGATGAATTATGCATGTTCTAAATAACAGAATTACAATGAAGCTGCCTGACTAGGATGGTGGAGAATGGGGGCAGGGAAGCAAAGGTTAAAATTAACATCTGAGGATAAGGACAAGTAATTAAAAAATCATCTAACAAATATGCATAAATAAAATAACTGGAGGGGAGAAAAAAAAAACCTATGGAAGTCACAAAATGTGGAAAAAGAAAAAAGATCACACAATCTACAGTTCCCTTAGGAATCCCAAATATTAACTGAATCACAATAGTAATAAACTGTAAGTTTTAAAATACTTGCTTCTTGACTCTCTGCCAACTGAAATTTAGTGACATGAACCCACCATCTTGCAGAGATCTCTAGAGATGAAAAGACTATAGATGTGCATAAAGTGGCCTAGATTAATACGATGACACTTCAAAAGCACAAGTTGGAATATTCCCCATTTCATCTTGAGTGGTGAATAATTAATCACTTTAAAACATGGGGGTTTTAAAACTTAGATGCAGACTTAGATGCATAATTATTGAATTTCCTTTGATCCACATTGTTTGTTTAATCAGTTACCCAACATTAGGAAGTATGTCTTGTAATAACTGTAGTTTGAGTTTTCTTATATAATAGAAAAGAGAAGGGGGGAACAAAACCACTTGAAAACAATACTAAAGCATCCAAAGCCATTTTTGCAAACATTTTTAGCAGTTCTGTGTGTAAAGTCTTAGGGTTTTCTATGTAAGGCATAAGTGGAAGTTAGGTCTTCATGATCCAGTTCAATGTGGCATTTTAACTTTGGTTAAATCTTTGATTACAGCTGCCTAACTTGGATGATAAATTTATCTAGAACTGTAGAAGCTATATACAGCACAGAAAAAATACAGGTATTGTTGAAGTTCCATTATCTATTTCGGTACAATATAAATTAATGGTTTAGGTTGTTGCAACTATGCTAATTATACTAAACATGTACACTTATCTCTATAAAGAAAAAATTTTAAGATATTATTTAAGCCAAATGAAATTCGGTAAATGATCTTTCTTTTGTGTTATTATCCTGCACTGTTCCAGTCAACTCTATAACAGAAGATGGCTTCTAGCCCAGATAAACTATTTATAGTCAAAGTGGCTTTAATATGCCTAATTACAAATTAAGACTTGTTAATTTTCCCAAACAGATCAGTTTCACAACTTAGACAAACATGGCTCACTCTCCTTAGGTGTGAGGCATGATTACGCCTCGAAGGCATTTCCTGTTCCTGAGAACAAAACAAAGCTACCTCTGAAATCTTTCCAGCACTCAACAGGAGCACAGCAAGGGCAGCTCCATGACCCAACAGGAAGCAGAATGCACAGCTGTGCTTTCCAAGCTGTCTCCAGGCCTTAGGAAAGATGTGTATAATCCTATATCCTCCTGTATCTCATCCAGCTAATGCACAAGAGATGGTAGCCCAGGAGTCCCAGTTATTTGCCTGCATACATGAAGGCCATAATTGGGCCTGGAGAGGAACAGAGTCTAAATAAGCCAAACTATACTTATAGCATATTGAGTGTACCTTAAACAAAGACTAACCTCTCTTTGGCCCATAATATTTTTCCCCATCAGCTTTTAGAAGTTGTCCATTTGAAATCACCTGAAAAAGATGCATTTACAGACATTTGAATCAAGAACAGCTTTTCTACCTTTGCTCAGTCAGAGACCTAAGCATTAATTAATGAGGATGTTCTTGACAAACAATGCTCTTGACACTGGATGAAAGAAATGAAACTATCCTGAAGAATGTATCTGCAGTGATCTCAGCTTCTGAAAAACACATTTCCATTTCCTTTCAAATATGCAATCTATTATCCCCAACACACAAAACCTCATGGTTCACACTCCACTATTTTAATGGAGACAGACCTCTTATTCTTTAGAAATACTAGGAACCTATGTGAAATCCTGCCCCTCATGAAACCCATCAGTTTTGACAATATTTGTAGGAGAACTGAGACTCCATCTGATGCTCCAATGCAGAGCACTTTGAAATCAGTGCAAAGGTTGCATTGACTCAATGTCAATTTGGTGGTGGATCTATGACAATACAAAAGTTCTTCTTGTAGCAGCAATGTGTGGTCCCCAACGGACTGAATAAGCCCAGAACCCATTTTCAATAGAGAATAAGAGCAGTTATCTTTCCCAATCTTTGCATGGACAATGGGTAATGGCAGTGTGCAGTTAAACACCCTTCCATTCCCTCCAACATGGAAATCAGCAGCTGTGTCTGCTCTTTACAGGAGCCTACCAAGATTTCCTTCCACTGCCAGGTGTAACAGCTCTTTGAACCCAATAAAGCTACTGGCATCCACAGCATCCTATAGACATGCAGTGGGAGTTTTGTGGAAAAAAATTATTCTTTGTCTTTGTTTTCAACTTGATATTTGAGCGTTTTATTTGCTATTCCCTTGTTACTGTGTTCTGAGAAACAGTGAATACTATTCCCTACCCATCTCCTGTATGACATTCTCTATATCATATCTGCCTTCTGTCATATTTTTCAGTGAAAGGGTTCTAATCTATTTAGTCTCTCCTTATGCAGAAGCTCCCCATCACCCTTGCTGTCACTCTTTATTGCTTTTCATTTCCTCTGAAACCTGAAAGGGAGCAACTGCAAAGTTGCACATATTGTTCAAGATGCAGGTGCACTGTGAATTTGAATGGTGGCATAACCATGTTTCCTGCTGACTTCCTTACTCCTTTCCTAGTACTTTCTACCACCTGACTTTGCTTTTTTGATCACAATTGAGGGCTACGGTGATGTTTTCTGAGCACTAGCTGAAATCACTCCCAGACACCTTCCTGTAATAGTGAGAGATAATTTTGCTGTGTATGTATATTTAGGATTATTTTTCTGTGAAAGCTCAAATGACTTTAATCAACACTGAATTTCCTCTGTTATTTTATTGCCCAGTCACCAGTGTAAGACTCTTCTTTCACAGCTGGATCGCCATATGACTATGCTGAATAATTTTCTCTCATCAGCTCGTTTTGCCACCTCACTTTTCATCTTTTTCCCAGGACACCAACAGACATGCAGAACAGCATAGGATCCCTGTGTGGTGTCTTTGATATCTTCCCTCCACTAATGTTCTATCCATTAAATAGCTACTAATCCAGGAAAGGACCTTCCTTTATCCCATGATAAATTTTGGGTTCTAAAAGGGTATTCAATAAGAAACATCATTCAAATTCTTTTTGAAGATAGATACAGACATAAAAATTTAATCTGCA
The DNA here is from genome assembly GCA_013398115.1 of Falcunculus frontatus. Lineage (NCBI taxonomy): Eukaryota > Metazoa > Chordata > Aves > Passeriformes > Falcunculus > Falcunculus frontatus. Next base: position 417,080 of record VZRV01010761.1, on the reverse strand, counting down.
AATGTAAATCAGCTGAATCTTAGTAACATTCTTCACCAAACCAATAGATTTGCGACACAAGGCTTCTTTCACAACTGGCATACTAGCTCTTCCTCTATATGCCTAACAATGCATCCGTAAGTTTTCATGTTTTTTTCTGGGGTGAGATTTTTGGAGGGCTTTTCATTTTGTTAGGGTTTGATTGTTAGGGGGGTTTTTTGGTTGGTTGGTTGGGGGGTGGTTTTTTGGCTTTTTTTTTTTCTTTTTATTTGTCTGGGTTTGGTTTGGTTGTTGTTGTTTTCCCCAAACACTAATTTGTCTGGTATGAACAGCAAATTTACTGGTATATACTACCTTAGATGCCGTGTGAATTTTTTTTTTTAAGTGGTGTCACTTTTGCAGCTTACCCTTTCTTTGCATTGAAACCACTTAAAAGACTGTGTTATACAGCACACTCAATGACTCTGCAGCTTCACCTCTGAACTCTGCTGGTATTTCATGGCAAACACCACATGATTTCAGTGATCCTGTTTCATTTACATTGCCATATTGTTTTGAGTTTCTATGTATTATTTTCTTTCTAATGAAGACTCACTATCATCTTGTTTCAGAAATTCCTTTTTAACAAAAGATGACTAATTTTATTTTCAACTTCCAGGACATTTGAAAAATTGGGGACCATCTCTTATCTTTTCGCATTCCTACAGACACTTGTCTTCTACTTACAGAAGGTCTCAAACCAGATGCACGTGGTGTAAGTGGTCCATGCAGCCCCATTCACCACATGGCAGGTGATGAAAGACTCAACAATGTCAGCAGTCCTTCCTGTCCTTCAGCAGGATTATCTCAGAAAGGTGATCAGTAGAACAAAGTGGGCTCAACTCAGCAGTCAGCAACAGGTATTTTGAGCAGAACTCTAGAGATCCTGTGTGTCAGACAAAAAAGTAAAACACCCAGAGAAGGGAATTGTAGATTCTCCATAGACAAAAAAGACTCAAGCGAACGAAAGCAGCTCTGTGCAAAGTGACCAAATACTGGCATTTTTCTTAGGAAGGGCTGGACATCTGACTGGAGAAGATTCAAAAATCTTTTTCCTCTAAAAGAAATCCTTAGGCAGGGAATCAATGACAGACCAGCTACAGACAGTCAAAAATTGCCAAGCCACAAAGCTACAAAATAACATAAGCTGGAAGGGATGTCCAGCAGCTCTCTGATCCAGCATTTGCTCATAGCAGAGCCACCATCAAGGTTAAATCAGATGCTCATGGCTGCATCAAGGGGGATTTGAATCTCTCCAAGGATGGAGTTCCCACAGCTTCTGGCTTCCCATTCCAGATTTGGGCCACCTGATATGGGGCTTTTTCACCACTAATACCAAAAAGAATTTCTCCTCTTACCTAACGCCGCTGGTGAGGTGGCAGAGGTTTCAGTGGGGAAGGGGCAAGGAGCAGCTGTGAAGAGGTGAGCCCACGTTTGCCTGTCTGTGCCATCTCCCTGGCTGTGGAGGCACCACTGCCCCTCGTTCTGCTGCTGCAGGTCCTGGTGACTCAGAGTTTCAGAGAGAAAAAGCTCAACTACTTTAGCTCTGGCTGAGCAGGCACCTCCTGCCAGCAGCACAGCTCATCCATGGCCAGGTGTCCTCTAACTGAGGCCACCACTCACTGTTAAATATCCTCACACTGCCTTCTTCCCTCCCAGTCCCCCGGGAATTTTGGCATCAAACCTCCTTCAGAGGTAAGGCTTAAATTCCTGACTATTAAAGACGACATTATCCTTACAGATGAAAACTGGATAAACCTCAGCTGGTTAGTAAAGAAGCTGTTGAGACCTTCAGGCAACATTCCTGTTCCTGGCATCCAATTCTATTATGTAAAATTTTAAAAAAGGAAATGTAAAATAATACAGGAATGCCTCCTCAGGCCACCGACTTGTGTTCTCCTTACCCTTACAGCCAGTCACTCCCAGATCCTGCCTCCCCTGCTGGAGTCCAGACATTCATTTCCCCATACCCAAAGGCTCCAGCAGCCTTTGGGAATCGTAAGAGAATCCTGTCAGAGATAATATTTTGCTGACCCAATTCAGTTTCTAAGGCAAGGAAGGTATTACATATACCTGGACAACTCTGTTGTTTACTGCAAAGACAATATTTTCTTTCGGTTTGCACAACTGTTGTGGCAAACAAAAAAATCTCTTTTTAAGTGTCTTAGAGGCTTTAAAAACCCAAGAAATTATGCACAGATTTTCTGTTTACCAAATTTACTAAGCATTTAAAGAACCATCACACCAAAGACAGCTTTCAGATACATAGCAATAGGGAAAAGGAGTAAGAAAGTATAAAAAGATCCAGAAAAAAAGCAGATTATACACATGATAATTAAACTGAAAGTGAAAATTTCTTGTTTGAAGTCAGTCCCTGGACAGCACAGACTGAAGAGTCTGCATGATTTCAAGGCTTCACTCTAAATATTATTTTGTCAGTTAAGAGAAAAAAACCCCAAATTGACAAAGTACTTCAGAACACTATGCAGCCTCTGATACATTCTGGAAAAATTGTTCCAGTAGGGTGGTAAAGAAATTCAAATCATGTTGAGAAAATACCTTTGTGCTGCATAAAAAGAACCTTTATTAGTAAGAGACTTTCAGCTCTGAAAATCAGGCTTTCAGGATCAATCAAAAATCCCATGGAGATGAGTCAAAAATGTGGTTTGAAGAGGTGTTTGTTATTTACCAGTTTTTGTGAGAATCAACTCAAGAAGTAACAGACATTTTTTCATCTGATTACAAGTGGACAGGAGCTAGAAAAATAGTTGGGGAAAAATCTTGATGCTTCTCAAGTCAACCATCAGCCATCTCTTGTCAGGTTTTTTTAGCTTTTTATTTCTGTCCAGCTTTGAACATGCTGTTCCATCCAAAAACTTGCTCTCCACTAATGCATGAGATATACTTTGTTACCAAGCAGTTATGCAAAACAACTTAAAATAATGAGGAGATTTAATGCACTGTAACTTGTATTAAGATAGAGAGACATTCACAACTGTTTTTCCAGGAAAGAACTCCTAAAAGAAGGCAAAAATATAAATTACAAAGCAAGGATAACAGAAAATAATCTCAGTAGTACAGCAGCCAAAGACAGATAAACAAGAACAGCCACCACAGTGTGATATACAAGATGTTCATTACTCATGACTCTGAGCAATAGCAGATCTCTTTGCATATTTATTAATTCTTGTATTACAATTCTGGCAATAAAGTGTGGTCTTTGTCATGAAATGCTAGATATAAAAAAGCGGGTGGAATAAATTAGTTTAGGCTCTGTACATGAATAAAAGTTGTGTAGCACCAATAAATAAATTAGTGCTTGAGGGACATTAATTTATTTTCATGCACAATTCTGTTGTGTTCATGTCACATTAATTCTTCGTTTGGACAGGTGAGTAGCTGTAGCTGAGGGAAATGTATAACCCCAAATGTCATGAACACTAGGGTGTACACTGATGGGCAGAAAAGGTGTAAGTGAATGTTTATTTACTTGCCATGTCTCCTGAAACCAAATTATTTTTGGTTTATAACCCAATGTATTTCCAGGTTATGGAGGTTGGAATGATGTACCAATGTGGGTCTCTGAAATCTAATGGCACCCTTCCAAAATTCCCCTCTGGCCTCATCTCCTAATGACAAGCCATTGGTAACTCTTGCCCCAAACATTTAAGCACAGAGACAAATCAGATGAAATACAGATTTCTAAAGCATCAGCATTGGGAACTGGTGCACATAATCACCAAAAAGCACTTAACTCAGCCCTTGGATCATGGTTATGTCCCCCTCTCCATGCCCATGACCAACTTTCTTCAGAAATTTGTAGCTCTTCCTCTTTACCAAATGCCCCTTTGGTCAACAGATTGCTTGCACCTCCTGTTTTCATTTGTTAGAATAATAGAATTATTGAATCATTTAGGTTGGAAAATACCTTTAAGATGATCAAGTCCAACTGTTAACCTAGCAGTGCCAAGTCCACCACTTAACCACATCCCTGAGTGCCACATCTGCATGTCTTCTAAATGCCTCTAGGTGGGGTGACTCAATCCCTTACCTTTCTGGGCAGCCTCTTCCAATGCTTGACAACCATTTCAGCGAAAATGTTTTCCTAAGATCCAATATAAACCTGCCTTAGCACAACTTTAAATCCTTCAAGCTTTACAACCCAACTAGCCAGTACACATCCATATGTACCCTACAGAGGAAACAGCGAATTACACTGATAGGATACATGCTGAGCAGATCCATTAAAAATGGACATATGAAGACCAGGCAGCATCACAGATTCAGATCCAAGTCATATACAAATACTCCACACATTCAGATACATACATTTTCAGAATACATTTTTGGCCATAAAGAATGTGCAAGATCTCATTATTTGATGAAGGAGGTTGCATCAGGTGACCTTGACAGGTCTCTCACAGACCAAGTTGGGTACCAAAACAAAACAAAGCATACAAAGAAACAAATGAAACCAAAACAGACCAAAAAACACCTTTCCAAAAACCTCCAAACCCACCAAACCCAAAAACCACCAAACCAAACCTCGCTATATCAGTGAATGATGCCATATTGCCTTTGCAGGAAGCTACATGTCAAATAACCAGACATGTCAAAGATTTTGCCATTCCAGCTTTGTACAAGCACATTGCTGTGGCTCAGTTAATATGGTAATTGTATAGCCTATGCATTCTCATCACACTAACCGTTTTCAGTCCAAGAGTAGATGTTTATAACCCTTCCTCTTTGCCGCAGGTTGAAATGTCTGTAATTAGCCAGCCAATCAATTAAAGTTCTAATGGAGGAAAGCCAAAGGTCAAAGCAGAATATCATATTGGATGAAGTAGAGTAGCTTAATATGGTCAAGTGAGACACATTCCTGCTAATATTATATTGACATGTGCTACCAAGGTATTCCTGGCCATCCCTGGCCTCCAATCCTTGATACACAAAAAAATCTAGTCAGTGTTTGGAGTAAATTCCCACTGTGACCTTGTTGTGTCCAGCTGAACATATATACCCATGAGTGGAGACAAGAACAGAGACATTTATATGAGCAGAAATGGGAGACTGAGACTTCAGTTTATGGATCAAAGTGGGTGCGGGGAGGAAAACTGAACAGAACATTGGGCTGAAAGCTGTGAGTATTGCTGAACCCTGCTCTTACACAATGTGTCTGTCTTGGACAAGCTGCTGAAATACTCTTCCACTTGTATTTTCTCATTGCATTTCTCAGTCACACAAAGGTTCATAAGAGATGACTGTGCCATGGAGACACCAGTTAACTGCCCATGAATTGTCACAGTTTTGTCACAAACAGACCAGAGTGCAGCCCATGTGGAGCTCTGCCCTCCCTTCCCTGTAATATGAGTTCAAGTCAGACTGATCTATGCAAGTTTTAATTCTGATGGATTCAGAATAAACATTTAATGTTATGCCACAAGAGGAGAGAAAAACTTTTGCAGTTGTGAAGACGAATGCTTCCCCTTTTCCACAAATGAAAAAGGATCCTATTCCACACACAAGTTAGCTTCAACCCTGTGGCCCATTAAGTTGTTTTGGGGTACGGTGTGTCACCAATTATTTGCTGTAATGTACCATTGTTGTAAATATATGCATACATCCATTTCAATTTAATCCATCTATTTAGATCCCCACAAAAGGCACTTCAGGGGTAGCAGCTTGTTCTTGAATGTGCAGGACTTCATCACAGCTCCTTTTCAGCCTGGAATGGGACTGAAAGTCTTCACTGGTGGCCCAGCAAGACCAATGAAAACACACAGTACCAGGAACAGTTTGCTTTCAGCAGCTGCTTTATCCAACACCCCAAGCAATCACTAAACTCTATTTTCCAGTGATTGAAACTCTCAGCATAAATACTCTGCAATCAAATTACAGCACATAGACAAAGATCAGGAGAAAGACAACTGCTGCTGCTACTACTATAAACCTGAAAAATACCCCAGACACTATAAACCAATGTTTTGTGAGTTTTTATATATTTTTTAAATTTGGATATGTCTTCTGAACCCATTACCACTTTGATTTTTCTCCAGACTTTGTATTCCTGACAGAAAAAAATCCCTTCACCTCCTTTCTGGCTATTGTCAGCTGAAAAACTCCTAAACACAGCTGGCTGTGGGTGGCAGCAGGAGGCTGAATTGGCAGAAAATTTCTGGCTCAATACGGTTATCAACAAAGGAAACTTTCTGAGGCTACTGATGGCTGTTTGTTTCATAGTCTCAGGGCAAATTTCCTCGTCCCTTCTGTAACCAAAAAGAACAGTGTAATTCAGCAATAGTTAAATAAGCTACAGATCATATTTGCTTCTTACCTGTGTGACTGCAAAGGGCTCAAGCCTGATAACATAAATCACATGAACAAAAGCAAGCCTAATAAATTCTGAGTAAATTTTTACTCTAATTAGTGAGTCAGAGACAGCATGTCTAAAAAAATGGATTAAGAAAACAACATTCTTTGATATTTTCTGATCAATGTGGTTTTTTGTGTTGTGATAAGAGGAAGGATTTGCCAAAATAAAAACAATTTTTAAACTGAACTTTTTCTTTCTGTCCTATCCACAGAGGACCACATTAATAAAAACAAACAAACAACCAACCAACAAAAGTCAATCACTAATTCCAAAAAGTGCCATCAACAGCCCTCCACCCCCTCCACTTGCTATCAGGACCAAGAACATTGTGGAAAATGATTTTTTAGGACACCTGGGCCACTAAGCTGCAAATATTTCTGACAGGACTATCTCCTTGGCCAGGACTGCCTGGGGCAGCCTATGCCCAGCAGAGATGGATCCCAGCTGCCCTCCCTCAGTGCAGAGTCCCTCAGTGTCAGACCCACAGCACAGTCCCCAGGCAGCAGCTTCTGCTTGGAAGCACGGGTGAAGACATCGTGGGCTTCATTCACTGCAGTGAATAAAGAACAGTGGGATATTGCTTTTTCTGCTCCCCACTGACTGCCCACCAGGCATCCCATTTCAGAGCCACCCCATACTCACCCTTGAGTGGGTCTAGACCAAAAAGGACTCACAGATCCTCAAAGAGGTGGTGCAGTGGACACAAATGGCAGAAGGAATTTTGTCATCCATTGCAAGAAAATGGATCAGAGCTTTATTGCTTTGGTAAGAGCAGGAATAAGCCAAACATCTCTTTATTACAATCGTAGTCCTACCAGCTTTTACCTCCTACTCCACAGTGCTGGGAAGAATAAAATTATCACAGCGGATAAAAGCTATCTACATTGTGTCATATAGGGCAAAAAACCCAAACCACATTATTTGAAGTAGGAAACATGCAGAGACAGAGTGCTTGCTGAGCCCAGATGCCTAGACGCAGATTAAAAAAAAACCCAACCTTTTGAGACATCACTGCCAGTAAACAGCATGTTTGGTTTGCCCTCATGGTAACCCATCCAGCTTCTGGAATTGAATATGCATTCATGCTCAGTATTGAACAGGATGAACCTGACCCATTTCTGGATCTGGACTGACAGCTGTTTTGAGAGACTGGAGATTTATCTGCATTAAAATTTTCCAAGCTACAAAAAAAAAAAAAATTTTGAATACTCTTCTATGTTAAAAGATTTTATTTTCCCATAATTTGTATTTCATTAGCATAAGGTGAAAGTGTTTCCATGGAAACACCAGGGATATATAATTTCTAAATAATGAATTTTCCACAAAGAACTCACAAAATTATTTTCAGATTACAATGCAAAATTCTCCAAAGTCAGTTCACTTATTAATATTACAGAGAGGATGTATGTAAAGACTTTGAACTTCTTTCAAATTGTTGCTCTAAAACATTAAATATAAATTAAGTGGTTTAATATTTCAATCACAGAAAATGACACAGGAAAATACTAGAAGCTAAAGTTAAAATTACACTAAGTGTAATTTCACTGAATCAATAATCAAGTATGTCAGTATCAGTACCGTGGGTCATATATCATATCACTTATATATATTCAGATTTCTCTGTATAGTTGTTTTCTACTTTAACTATAAAATATTTTAGGTCTGTATCTTAGTTCTGTAAGCTCAACATTATAATAGATAATTATTACTATTATAATTATAATTATTATTAAGATGATAAGATACATTAAAATTATTTTTTTCTGCTTGTTCATCATCCATTCCAGTAAGGTGCTAACAAATGCTAAGTTGGGTAGGATGATTATTAAGAATCAAGTCTCCCAGCTAGGCTTTAAAATAAATAGGAAAAACATCACTTTCAGCAGGGAAAAGTTATAAAAAACCAGGGATTCCTTGGAATTCCACTCTCAAAGGAAGCAAAAAGGCGAGATGAGCAGGAAAAAAAGAAGTGCTAAAGAAGATGTTATTTTCCCAGGCTGGGTAGTAAAGAAATCTAAAAGAACTTTTGGACTTGAGAGGAAGGGGATTTGGAGCTGGAGAGGAGGTAGGGATTGTGTGTTTCTTTCACGTGTCATATCTTGTTATTTAGGTATAAAACATAATGGTGTTAGAAATCCTGTTATGGTGTTTTTGACATTGTTTCTTCATTTATATCATTTTTCCAAGGGCAAATATTTCCTCAATGATTTGCATAGTTGATGTTGCACTTGATTCCAAAAAACCTTCAACCCCATATACTTATTTATTTATATGGTTCAGTGAAATAAGAGGAATGGCACACAACAGAGATCAGGCCAGTGAACTGAAATGCTGGGGCCAGTCAGTGGGAGGTGGAGTTGTGGGTGTATTCCAGAAATAGTAAAGGGGAGAAGAAAAGAGAAAAATAGCACAAGCTGAGTGAAATGTCAGGCTGACCCCAAAAAAAGCACTCCCAAAAACTATGTCTCTGACCAGACACCTATGTAAAACTTTTGAGATAAATTGCTCTTCCCTTTCTCAAAAAAATTCTGTTTAAAGACTATAGGGCATCTGCCATGGGCCAGATTCTCTTACATGATTTTTGTACATTAACATGAATATTCATTAAAAAAAAAATGAAGAACTGACTGCAATCAATTCCTCCAGGTGAAAACAGAGTCCAGAAATAAAAAAATATTGCCTGAAAGCACAAAGTGATGTAGAGTGGCCAATGAGGGGTAAATACCACTTACAAGATGAGGATGACAGGTGGTTTATCCAAAGATACTTTGAAGTGGTAAATGACTGTCTATTCAAAAAGTTGTCCCCAAGGAACTAGAAACTAAGGCCATGGGCTGCCACAACCCCGACGGACATAAGCAGTTACTGTTAAAGGAATTACTGTCACCAGGAGCTTGCTTTGAGCATGAATAAATATAAGGGTGCTACTTGCATAGGCTAAAAGGCTTCTCGGCACAATTGCTTTGAGAAGCACAGCAGTTGTGCTTGTTAGAAAAGGACATGAAGTGTGTCCAACGCACAGCTGCCGTCTCTGAAAACGCACCAGGCATCCTGGTCCTTGTCAGGTTCTCAGTGTGTGCAACATTACTGAGTATCCCACCCTCACACATCACCTGGCCTGCCAAAAACAGAGCAACCAGCTGCAACATCTGAGAAAATCCTTCCCTGGAGATAGTAGGTTCAGTATTTGGGCTCAGGCTCTTTCTGCCATATTCTCTCCTTAGGAAGGAAAAAAAAAAAAAGAAAATAAAAGAAAAATGGAAAACATATGTGGAAAAGCTTTGTTTTCTTAAACACTGAAAAAGTCTTTATTTCCAGTCCAATGACTCTTTCATGAGTTACATTCCTCATGAACTTTCTCGGTTTAATGGCCTGATTTGTGCTTCCTCCTGCCTCCTAAAAAACGCTGTGAAAATTGAACTATCTAGGTTAAAGCTGTATGCATCCAGAAAGTCAATTTTGAGAACAAAATAACTCAAAGAATATAAGTAAATCCACTAGAACTTATTCTAGGAAACAGTAGACTCTCAGCCATATAGTTAAAAAATTATTAATAAAGTATGTGATCCTAAAATATGAGAGGTACCACCTGCCATAGAAGTCTTTTTATTTTTTTTTAATAAAGCCTGAGTTCTTACAGATAAAACTGAATAACACCTTTTATTAAGATTTTTTAATGTCAGAAGGTGACTGGTCAGGTCAATAAGTTACAGTATGTGTTCTGCCGGCACACTTTACACATTAATCTTCAGTTTTGTGGGGAATGAGTTCAGTAGCCAGCTCAGGCTCCATAAAAAGGAACAAAGATCTGTGCTAGTGTCAGGTACATGTAGCACTCCTGCGCCATGCCGTCAGAACTCTGATCCTGATGAAAGCTGACAGACATCGGCCTTTCAGCCTTGGTAGCAGGGGCATTTCGGTTTGGATCCGGAGCAGAATTTCCTCTCATCCTTCTCAGGATGAGAGGATGAAACCAGCTGTCCAGAGACAACAAACTTTGCGGTCCATGGAGTCAGCCAGCTCCCCTAATATCTCAGACAACAATGGCTTTATAACAAAGCTTCTACCCTAGATCACCGTGTCCTACTTTAGCACTTGTGGAGCAGTGGAACACCATTATGACTGTTACAGCAGAAACATTTTTTCACTGATCTAATTTCTAGGGCAGAAAAGCTGTCATTTCAAACTACTTACATGTAATTATGATTTTTACTGTAGTTTTACAGGCAGCAGATTTTACCACTACCTCTGAACTCGCAAGTTTTAATTATATACTGAAGCTTATTCAATCAATGCCTCATACAATGAAAGGGCTAAGCAAAGAATATTAATAACCTGTCCTTCAAGTCTTTACATTGTTTTCACAAACTGGAAAATTTTATGAGCCATTTCTTTTTTTGGGGGTGGGGGGATGTGTTTTCAGTTTGGGGTTTGTTTTTTTTTTTTCTCTTTGCAAAGCAGTTGTCTAGCATTGTAAGTTATGATTAAGTATATGCAGCTGGAATGTTTACTGCATGTTTGCACCTGCACGTTGAGTAATAAGACCCAAGAGGTTTGATAAACTTACAAAAATCTCAGAGAATGACAAAGGATGACGGTGGATTGGTGAACAACAGCCTGCAGGCTTTCTTCTTAAGGGGTCCAGAACCACGTGGGCAGTCAGTTGCATAGTAATGGCCTAAATATGAGCATTCTTTATTTATGCCAGTCTGTATTCATGCCTCTCATATTATTTAAAAATGAAGTAAAGAAAAAAAAATTGTCTTTCTTGTTAACAGGAAGTCTTCCAAAGACAGTTACTGAAAATGCATATTACTATCCTGAGGCACCATAACATCCATATTAATCTCTCAAGAGTGCTCTTGGGAGGGCTGTTTTATGATTATATAAGATGGTTTTGAATATCTTCACAAGATAATAAACAGTGTCAGCTTCTCCCACTGCTTTCATTACTAAGTCTTCAAAAATTAGTGCATCTCCTCTTGATATGATTTTGAATAAAACCTAAGTATTTCCCGAATGATAGGTCAGACTGACAAGATGATCTATATAGACAGATAATTACATTATTTCAAAGTATATTCCTTATGAAAATGTATGAAATGTATTAGACATAGCTCTGTGTCAAGTATAAAGATAATCAGGGAGGAAAAAAATTAAATAAAACACACGACAAACTGCCCAACAGTACATTTTGCCTTTTAAGCAGCCTTTAGTAAGACACTTCACTATAGTAGTTAGTAACCAGATGGAGGAGCCAAGAGTCTGTTCTTACAGCTGGCACACAAAAACCCCAACATTTCTACAGCTATGGAAAAAAAAAAAATAAAAAAGACTCCCAAGTAATCTGAATGCATTGTCCTTTCTGTGCTTTGATATTCAAGTCCGAATTAATATTCTGGTCAGATCTTAAGAGTCTAAGTCACTCGGCAGCAAGGCACAGAGCAAATTTCTGATAAAACTCTTAAAAGTGATTACTGAGAATAGCTATTTTTGACAGTTATTCCCAGGAAACCTGTGTTTTGCAATGAGGATGACCAAAAACTCAGCTCAACTCAAAAGGATAAATGCATAAATACATGGGCTAATATCAATACTGTGTAAGCATTCAGCAGCTTAAGTCAGACACTCAAAACCTAAAAGCTGGCCAAGACCTGAAAAATACATTTTGGCTGTTCAAATGCATGCTTTATGATATAGTCTTACTCAGGCATCTTACAGAAAAATTACTTTATAATCACCAGTCCCATTCAGTCAATAGGAGGGGCATTATTTAATTAACAAGCTTTGAGCTTGTACAACTTCTGTAGTACAAAATGTGCTATAAATAAACCCCAAGGCCACATAATTCAAACTGTTCCTGACAGAGTATTTTTTTTCCCTCACAGGTGTTTAACCACTGCTCACTGTTGGGAGCTCCCTCATTTTAGGGAGGTTCCCACAATCACGTTACTACAACTCTCCTGGCATTCTCAAAACCACCTTTCCTGACCACACACAGGGGTTGTGTGGGTACTCCCTAAAGCACTCTGACTTGTGGGTTTTCCCCGCCCCAAATGCCACAGGAAGCCTCCAGACCCTTTACAACACAGACAACCCCTACATCCAGCTGGGGCTCCTGCATCCTAAAAACCCGATGCTAGCCAACACTTCTTATGCAAAGCAGCATCTCCTTACCACATGCAACTCCGTGACCCTGCATCATAACCGTTTTCTGTGTACACTCTACTTAAAATATGCAGCCAAAACACTCAGACAAATCTGCTGACACACTACAGCTCTAAGCAAAGCTGGAGTGGGGTGGAAGCCTACTCACTCCTCTCATATGAGCAGGCTGTACAAGAAAACTTTATTTCAGACAGGCCATCCAGTCTCTGTGAAGTGTAGGCATGCTCACACTGGTAAACTGTGCCATCACCAAACAATGATGAGGGGGTCCCAATTGGGCTAAAGATATCAATTCATGTTTCAGATGAAAAGCACTCCTGCTGCTCCAGAAAATACTCAGCCCAGCAAGAGGCTGACTGACCCCAATAGCATCTTTCGGCAAAAAGAAAAGGAAAGAAGCTTCTTGATCTAACAGCCAGAGAAAACACAGGAAGACCATGCCACAGAAATGCCAAATTGTCATGGTTTAAGCCCAGCTGAAAATTAAGCTCCAGGCAGCCATTTGCTCAACCTCCACAAGCAGGATTGGGTAGAGAGTTGGAAGGATAAAACCTGGAAAACTTGCGAGTTGAGATAAAAACAATTTAATAGGGAAAGCAAAAGCCACACACAAGCAAAGCACAACAAGGCATTAATTCACTGCTTCCCATGGGCAGGCAGGTGTTCAGCTGCCTCCAGGAGAGCAGGGCCCCATCACATATAATAGTGACTTGGGAAGACAAACACCATCACTCCAAATGTCCCCCCTTCCTCCTTCTTCCCTCTGCTCTATGTACTGCGCATGATGTCACATGGTCTGGAATATCCCTTTGGTCAGTTGGGGTCACCTGTCCTGGCTGTGTCTCCTCCCAACCTCCCAGGCACCCCCAACTTCCCTGCATGGCAGTCCAGAAAGGAGAAAAGGCCTTGGCTCTGTGTAAGCCCTGCTCAGTAATAGCAAAAACATCTCTGTATTATCAACCCTGTGTTCGGCACAAATCCAAAACACAGCCCCATACCAGCCCCTGGGAAGAAAATTATCTCTACTGCAGCCAAAACCAGCACACCAGTGTACTCACAGAGCTAGGGCAGGAACTGAATGCAGCCAGAAAGAGAGACTAGGATTCTTTCCTGGTGGCAATAAGATACCTTCTGTCAGAGCAGACCTTATCTGTATTGTGACTCCAGTGGCCCTTCACCTGGCTCTCAACTCATACGTCAGTATCTGAAAGTTTGGGCACTTCTTTTTGATTCAGAAAATCTTCACTTAGCAGCTGTACAGGTTTCTCTGTGTGGCAATGGGTGACCCTTCCTGGGGTCAGATAGCATGCTTTCTTCTTGTGCTCAGCAGCAAGCAGCCAATTCCCTGCCACAAGGTGAAAAGCTCCCTGCAGCACTGATCAGTGTGGGCTGGCTTTTAGGGTTTACACCTCACTAAAAGCCTCTGTAATGAGGGAAATAGGGTTGTGATGGCCAATAAGAAACTATTTTACACCTGATAACGGTTTAAATTATTTCTGCTATTGACATGCACTCGACCAACAGTAACAACTAGCAGCTGCTGTCCTTCTCTGCCAGGTAGAGATGAGGACCCTGCTTTGCTAACAGAAGATATTTTCCTTTAGGAAGCACCATGTAAGCCTTGCATTACCTTGCAAGCATTGGTGGTGAGTGCCTAAAATTAGGCAGAGCTGCAGGTTCCATCAAGCTGGACCTCTTTTTTGTGGGAATAAAACATGCAAAACTTTTAGTCCCAATGAGTAACATCTAACAAAGCCATAAGATGCTGGAAACTGCATTTTACCAATAGATGTGTCCAATAATTGGGAGAGACACTGCACAAAAATACTCCCCTCTCTGTCAGCAAGGATGTACAAAAGGAGAGGAAGGAGTTTCTGAGACTGCTTAAGACAACTTCAGCTAGGTGAATTTTCAGAGCACAATTACAGCTGATTACTGAACTCTTACCACTGGCACTCATTGGCAATTCCCCCTCCCACCTTGTCCCCAAGATTTCCCTCAGAAAGCATGATTTTCCTGCAATCCATAGGAAAGTTATACATGGAGAAGAGCTTCTCTTCTGAAGAGATGTGTCTTTTGAAGAAGCTTTGTCAATTTTTTTTCATTATTATTCTCTAGTCCTTAGATGGTCTAATCAGCTTTTTCACTTAGAATGAAATTTGCTTCCACTATTTGCTATCTTAAATACATATGCATATTAATATAAATACATATATATATACACATGTGCTTTACATTACTTTCTTCTCTCCACACTGAGAAGCCCAGAAAAATCAAGAAGACAGGGAATACAAAAAAAAATAGTGAAGTAGTGCTAAAATTTGCCTGAAATTATGCTTAGGTATCAGGTATAGCTTTTGCCAGGGAGGAAGAATTCCCCCAGATATATGACTCTAATTGAAACTACACAAGAAATATGCATAATATTTTTACACTTTCCTTATAGGGAGATCTATACACAAATATGGACAGATGGGAAGAAGGCACCCTGCACCTATCTATCTGTCCGTCTGCCTGTGTTAGTCTCTTTCAGTGCCCAGAGACCTCTCTTTGAAGGACTGAGTTTAGGTTGACCATTTCCCCTTCTCTCAGACCTGTTCTCCCAGTGTCATCAGTTAACAAAAGATCCTAATGCCTTCATCCCTTCCTTTTCCTCTCTGCTCTCAGAGGAAGAAGGACTTCCCTTGTCAGTCTCAAGACCATCAGCTGTCATTACACCCTAATATTTAGTTTAGCTTAAAATACAATTGTATTTAGGTAATAAACTGGAAAGAAACAAAAGTACAGAAAATAATTATGGATCAGATCAATAGAGAAACATGAGCTTTGAATCAGGCTCCTGTAATTATTTCCAACCTTGCACATCTGCAAAAGAAAAATAAGCAGTGATCTATTATACTTGGTGTGGGTAAAGCATTTTGAACTTATTTTGAACAGATGTGTCATTATTACTTTAATTATTGTGGCTGGGTAGAGCACCTATTTCCAAATTGCTTTAGAGCTAATAGCCTTTGTTCCAGTTAAGTCTATTAGCATTATGATTTCTTCTCTTTGGGAATTTTTTTGCTATTTTTAAAGGTCTTTTTTTCCCAGATTCAGACTAAAATCAATCACACATGTTGTCCTAGTGTATATGCTTTAAATAGAATGCGCCACACTACAAGTTCTTACCTTGATTTCAATGGGGCTGTGCTAAGTGCTTGCAGTAGTGAAAAATGGCAATTGTTTCAGGAGGATTATGTCCATGCAGTTCGAGTAAGAACAGAGGTAACCCCCTTGTACTGCCCACAGATGATTGCAAAGCCGATGCACAAACTTCACGTACAAAAGCCTGACATTAACTTTAGCATAACAGGATGCTCCTGAAATCACTTAAATCAGGCTAGAGATGGAGTACTCCGACCTAGATTTGGAATACCCCAAAAACCAGATGCAGAATTCACATCTCACGGCTTTGTTGGGTTTTCTATTAAAACAGAAATTCAAACCTTATCCTGAACATTGGTCCTGTGTCTTCTTTTCCTTGTCTAACACAAAGTTTGTGCATAAGGTTTTCTTTGTGAAAAATAGAAAGTATTTTGCTTAAATAGTAAAGGTATTAAAAAAAGAGAGCAATTTACTTGACTGTACAAACAATAGTTTCACAAAAATGCATTAACTGTGCCTTGACTGAAGTTATTCTCAGCTTATGCAATTGCAAATGAGAAGGTGATTTTCTGAAAATGGCACACAGACAATGGCATATAGACATATGCATCTGAACTTTAAATGTGTCATGCTTCCCCTAGCAATTGGGGACCAGGTAATCAACCACTACATGAGTTGTCTTTAAGGAGGTCTGTTGCTAGTTTTTTTGATCTGATGCCTCTGGAAATAATTAGCAAGCCCTCATAAATGATGTTTATAATATATAAGTGCTGACAAACCCTGCAGTATACAGTAAGTCTCTTTAAAAAACCCAAACCATAATGAATGATGATCACCTATAATATGAATTATAGATTCTTTGCAAGTTAGCCTGATTCATGATTATGCAGTGCTTCAGGGTCTGCTGCTACATTTACATTTTTACCATGAGCCTTTTTGGTTTGTCTCATCTTGAAATATAGATTAAAACTCCACAGCCAGATGATTAATTAAGTCTAAAAAAACCTTGTGTGCTTAATATTCACGCACTGAAAATGAATGCAAAGTTTGCCCCAGATGAATATCCAGCTCTGAATTTCACTCAGACGCTAGGACTTTAGCACTTTTATTTACACAAAAAGTAGACTTCCTGGAACATCAGTACTGTAATTTAATTTTCCTCAGTGAGAGAACAAATGTAATTGTATTTTGATATGAAGTCAATACGTTTCATAAATTCTTCAGATGTAAACTTTTATCTGAAAAAAAACCCTCCACCAAATTGTGGATCACGTACTAGAAAACTGAGTGAAGGACAGGAAACATAGACACAAGAATTAACCAATCTCTGTCCAAAAGTTCCCCATGAGAATTCAAAGAAATCATAGTATGATAGAATGGATTGGGTTGGAAGGGACCTTAAAAATCCTCCAGTTCCAATACCCCTGCCATGGGCAGGGACACCTTCCACTAGACCAAGTTGCTCAGATCCCCATCCAGCCTGGCCTTGAAAGCTTCCAGGGATGGGGAATCCACAGCTCTATTGGGTAACCTGTGCCAGGGCCTCAGTACCCTCACAGTAAAGAATTTCTTCCTCATATCTAATATAAACCTACTCTTTTTCAGTTTGAAGTCATTCCCCACCATGTTCTGTCACTTCATGCCCCTGAAAAAAGTTTCTGCATCTTTCTTGTGGTGCCCTTCAGGTACTGAAAGGCTGCAATTGGGTCATCCAAAGACTTCTCTTCTCCAGGCTGAACAATTCCAATTCTTTTAGCCTTTTCCCATAGGAGAAGTGCTCCGTCCCTCTAATCATCTTGGTGGCCTCTGTCGTGGGTTGACCCTGAGTCTGATGGACAGATCTCTTGACCAGTCACGCTTCTCGAAATTTCCATATTTAAGCCAGTGGAGACACAGGAAGTGTCCCTTTTTTCTTCTGCTCAAACCTCCTGGCGGGGAGTTTGGGGGGG
>VZRV01010761.1:218834-399127 GCA_013398115.1 Falcunculus frontatus | reverse complement strand
GACTGTAATATCAAACTGTTTTCTCCCTCTTTAATCCATTTAACATAAGGGGGGGATGAGAATTCAGTGTGCAGCCTGCGAGAGAGATAAAGGCTGTTAGCTGGTGCAGTTTGGGAAAAACCACGCGACGTAAAAGAGACCTCTATTTCCTCAAATTAACAGAGAGAGACTTTTAAGAATTTTGAATGCTGACCAAAATTCCATGTTTTGTCATTATTTGTGCTGGAGGAAGTAGGAGGGGGGGGTGTTTGGAGGAAAAAGGGGTTTTTGTCTTACTCTCTTATTTCATTTTACTCTTAACTCTGTTAGTAATAAACTTTCTTTCATATTCTTTAAGTTTGAGCCTGCTTTGCCTGTCTTCAAACCTCTTATCTCACAGAAGGTAAGAAATGCAAACAAAACCACTACAGCCTCTTCTGGCCTCACTCCAACAGGTCCATGTCCTTCCTGTGCTGGGGACCCCATGTTCAGTATCTGGGCTGTCTGACTGCAGAAGCTGATAAGAACAGCCATACTGCCTAGCACAGGAGCAAGGAGTTTTTAACTCTTTTGGAGAAGTGAATAATGTGGCTGAATAATGAAGCAGTGATATGTGTTTTCCAACACCTTGTTTGTGCAGAGAAAATCTCTCTTCTGATAAATTATTCAAAACATAACTGCCAACCTATTTAAGTTTGAAAATATGTGTACTGTAATCAGGAATCATGTTTCTTAGCTGTCTGAACAGCTACACTTCAAATCTGGCATTCTCTAAAGTGCCTGCAC
This sequence comes from Falcunculus frontatus, assembly GCA_013398115.1. NCBI lineage: Eukaryota > Metazoa > Chordata > Aves > Passeriformes > Falcunculus > Falcunculus frontatus. The sequence goes on along the minus strand of VZRV01010761.1, from coordinate 398,362 downwards.
AAAACAGTACATGAAGATAACTATGTCCAGTGAACCATTCTGAGTAGTAAATCTTTCATAGTTATGGGGCAGTGTGTCAAAGAAATCTAGAGTTTTCCTAAACATAGAAAAACCTATTTAAATATAACTTGCAGAAAGTGCCTGAAAATACTTTCAGCATGTCCAAATCTTTTCATTGCAACTTTAAGCATGACAGCTGCCCCATTTGTGTTGAAGGGTTAATGAAATTCCTTCAATAATTTATCAAGGTTAAAGATTCTCTCTAAACAAATACGGCTTATGTGGAACTAATTAAATACTCACTCTGCCTTTCAACATGGAATATTAAATAAGCTGTGACATTTTGCAATTTTAATTTATGGTGCATTTTCCAGCATCTTCACATTAGTTTCATTTTTTAGGAGATTCAAACATTAATATAGAAATCATGTGATCAGCAATTGTATGTAATGTGCTCTTTTCCCTTTGTCATTAAAATTAGAAGCAATTGGAGTCCTCCAGTATTTGGACCAGAGGCACAGTGTTAAAGCACAATAATATACTTAGTTAAGGCATTCCCTAAACCACCTTATTTATTATGTATGTTAGAGAAATGAAATCTAAAACTGACACATAACTCATTGGGGTTTTCCCTTTTGGTGAGGAGTTTTTAGGTTTTGGTTTTGACACCCAGAGAGGAGGTTTAGGTTGGACATCAGGAAGACAGGTGATTCCAGCCAGAGTAAGGGTCATTTCAAGATTATGGGATTGGAATACTGCTTTGGAGTGTCTGCCCTTATGAAATCATGTGGCGGAATGTATATCCTTTACACTGAGAGTCTCAAAAGTAGGCAGTAGATGTGTGTCTCTGTTCATGGATATTTAACATATATATATATATCTATACGAAAGCTGAATAGTCCTCACTGCTTCTGGAATCAATGGGAACTTTTCTTTCAGCATATCAATGGGTTTATTTTCTGGAAAGCCATGTTGTGGATACACAAATAAACAGCAATTCTTGATTTCACAGTCAGTAAAAATAAATAGTTATGGCTTGTGACATGCACAGATACCACAACAATGGCCATGACTTGAAAAAGAAAGAAGATAAATCCATGAGAAATCAATCGTGGTGCTAAAGTGTTTGAACATCATGCAGCAAATGAGTACAAGCTGCTCTCTGAACGGGGCAAGCCTCTCCACCCAGCTGATCCATCTGTCCTGGGGAAGGGATAAGGGGGTCAGTGAACAGAAGCACCTGGCTGTCAGAAAAAAGTCTGTTCCTGCACTGAACAGCAGAGAAATAATTAAAATAATGAGCAGTTGCTCCCAAACTGAGCACTGTCTATTGTGCTGGCTGCTTCCAGCCTACACCGCTGCTGCTGGAGTTTTGTGTAGGTGGAGAAGGTGCCAAAAGAAAGATTCTCAAAGAAACTTTTGTGCTGAAGTTCCTAACAAGAGCATATGCACACTTTCTGTCTTCAGCAAAGTCATTTCAAGTTCATCTTTTCAGCTCACTCCCTGGCCTTTAAAATCCAGGCCCCCAGATGCCATCAAGTAGGACTGTACTGACAGAGGCGTGACTCGACAGAAGGTTTTGAACCTTTGGCTCCACTACGGAGATTGCAGTAATTTCAGCTAATGGAATAATGGATAGCAATCTTAGGTTGTCATTCTCAGTCTAAATCAGTGCTAGAGAGGAGCGGACACTTTACTAGTTTTTTCACAGATATTTGTGACAGCAGAGAAATGATGATTCCCAGTTCATTTCCATGCACTTGATTGAAGCGTGCTCGCTTAGAAGACTCAATTTTCTCTCCTGATTCCCCTTTCTCCCCTCTTTTCTCAAATTATCTTTTTTTGCAGCCTTGTGGCTTAGCTATTTCGTGGTCCTCATTTCATACACCTCGACTCTCAGTCCTGATCTTTGCTCAGTAAACTGCAGTTCAAATCAGCTACAAATAACATCTGACTGCACATTTAAAAGTCCTAAAAGCAAACCCAATTTGGATAGAATTTCAGAAGAACAAGCATAAAACAAACACCATACCTAATTTAATGTAATTTGCAGACAAGAAGTAACTTTTTTTTTCACTCTACAGAATACAAACTTGGTATTTTTCTTAACCTTACTATTATTTTCAGCTTAATTTTTTTCTAAGCCATTTAAACTATCCAGAATCATTTAAACATCATTTAGAACTATCAGTCATAACAGATGAATGGCAGCAAAGCTTGAGGCGAGTGAAAAAACTGCTCTTACTACAGAGAATAATTAGCACAGCTTCTTGAAATTTGCCACTGACTTCTGTGTTAACAGCAAATGCAACAAGACAAAAATACTTATGTAGAAAGTTCTGTAGCTGTCTAAGTAAACATTTTTAAAATTTGCCAGGATCAATTTCCATTCATCCATGAAGACCCAAGTCCTAGAATGGTACTAGAGGTAAAAGGGATCCTGGACAGTTTACAAAAAAAATTAAAATTATGTTGATCAGGCCAATGGCACTTGTGCCATTTTTATCAAAAGTTAGTAATCATAAGATGCGATATACCAAATAAGTTATATAAAGATATTCTCTCCAGGTTATACTGCTATGAATTACAAGATTCAGAAAAATGCGCTGCATGCCCTCCTCCTAACCCTACCTATGTGTTAGTTTGATTTTGATTACACTTATCTCATTTGTCTCTTTCTCTACTTTTTTTCTTCTTTTTCCCTTGTTATCACACAACTTCTTTCTAGGTTATACACTTTCCTGGATAGAAAGCATATGTCATTGCTTTGTTTTGTACCTGTACAACTTCCAAGTCAGTGTGTTTATGTTCTACTGTAAATCTGCCCATTAAGTTAACAAAGGTTATAATTAGATAAATAATAATAGAAAGATATATTGCAGATCCCTTACTCACAGTGCTGAGCAATTACTCATGTGAGCTGTGCTGTGAAATCCATCACCAACTGCATGATTCCTGTGAAAAACTGAGCAGTGAGGACTTCAATCTGGTCCATTATCATTATGCAATGTAGCCCATTTGTGTAAATTGTTCTAATTCTGAGGTCTCTTCAGAACAAATGTCTCTTAGAATACACTCTGCTGCAGTAACAGATTAACTGCCAAGCTGTGAAACCCCAGCAGGAGACAGTAAAGCAGCCAATATGAGGGGACGTATACAGTATCTAATTAATTCTAATGTTTTTCCATGTTTAATCATCCAGGTCATCAACATCCAAATATTTAAGTGTAAGCTCCAGCCTTTCCAAGGGATCTGCAAACATATGACAAATAGCAATGACTGTTCTAATCTTCCCAAATTACACATGGTGTATCTACAAGCGACTTACATCCTTTTCCACACCACGTTCCCATGTTCCTGGGAGAGAAGCGGCCATGCTGGAGGGAACCACATAGGCTGGTTTAGGACATAAGCTGAACAACAACAGCTTAGACTATCCACGTAAAAATTGCCACTTAGTCATACAGAGAGATATGAACAAGTTCCCTCTCCTACTGAGTTTAAGCCTCTGCTGACTTTGGTACTTCTGCGTCCATGGTGGCACCTCTTTCTCTCCTGCTCCAAGACATCCCTGTCCAGGCTGCCAGCTATGGCCATCATCCTCAGCCGTCTTTGCTGTGTTTTTTTCCTGATCATAAATACTCTTCCTCAAATGTGCCTGATGGATCAGTATTTTTAAAAGTTTGAAAACTACAACAACATATTTTAAAAGCAATTTATTTTCAATTGGAAAATATCAGAGCTAATTTATCCACTAAGATGGATAAATTAAAATACTGTATTCTGTTTTGGTCCCTGCTATACGAAAAAAAACCCCAGTGGACAGGCTGGAGAGGGTCTAGAGAAGGTTCACAAAGATGATGAAAGAACTGGGAAGCTGCCATATGAGGAAAGGCTGAGAGAACTGGGTTTGTTCAGTCTTGAGAAAAGAAGGCTTAAGAGAGATCTTATCACCATGCTCCAGCATTTAAAGAGGGGCTAAAAACAAGACTGAAACTCTCTTTCCCCCAGGAGTCACATGGATAAAGCTGAGGTGTAAGGGGTAAAAGCTCCTCCTGGGGAGGATTCTGCTTGGACATAAGAAGAAAATTTTTCACGATGAGAAAAATTAGCCACTGGATTAATCCCCAAATAAGTGGTGGATTCTGTAATGTTGGACACTTCTAAGATTCAGCTAGACAGGGTGCTGGGCCGTCTTGTCCAGACCATGCTTTTGCCAAAAAAGGATGGACCAGATGATCTCTGTTGTCCCTTCCATTCTGGTAGTCTATCATTCTAAAAATAAATTTGTATTTAAAAGGATGCTTTTCATGTTAGAAACTTGTCATCAGTCATTTTACTTTATATTATTTTATTTTTCACAATTGTTTGCTTGAAAATAAGTGTTTTGTCTGCCACAGGTTTTTTTGGGAAGAAGCAGTGAGTCAGAGTATGGAGGGATTTTTTCAAGAGGAGTTAATCTTCTGGATGACTTTTTGGGCTGGGATCCATCATTGCCCACACAGTGCAGATCAAGAGCATCTCATAATATTGGACTTTCAATTTTTACTACAGCTAACAGGTCTCTGAATGTGCTTTACACTTTCTCCTAGTGGTAACTACTCTCATAGAAATTACGCTGTTGTGCCACCAATACAGTACAGATGCCCACGCGTGTTTGAACAAGAAATGTGGAATGATGATTTGGAAAATGAGAGTACAGGAGAAAAAGTACACTCCCCCAGACCCTAATCGTTACTATCAGGTATTTCACAAAGTTCAGGAGGAAAGGAAGAACAAGGAAAATGGAAGAAAAAAGGACAAATTTAATAATTTAGGATTTTAAAATGAAAAAAACCCTGAAACGTATCCCAAAGTACTTAATTCCTGCTCACAGGCTTGCTCCCAAAACATCTAAGAGATAATTAAATTGATTTTACAGTGAGCTAATAGGGATTTGACATTGGCCTAGTACAAAGAAAGGGCAGTACCTGCTACTCCTATTTCCTGCCTTGTGTTGGCTTGGAGTCATCTTGCAGCTGGGAGGAGAATCAAATGACTCTGCTTATGCAAGTGCCAGCTGAGTCCCTATGACAGTTTGTTGTTACATTGACATAACACAGTCATCAAATGTCTGGTGAGCTTTGGAAAACAGATGGAAGACTAAGTGACACAGAATAAAGATGCACTCTGACTGTGTCTTTACCTCCAGCAAAGGGGAAAATACTCCATTGATTCCCAATGAACGATCAGAGTCAGGGAGAGACAGCTCCAGGTTAGAAACTCATAAGATTGCCAAGTGCCTGGGAACACATCTAGAAGAAGGAACAGTGAATAATTATCTCATACAAGAAAATTAAATACAAGACAAGATCAACTACATTTTCAGAGGTAATAGTAATTTATAAAATGGGTACCCTGGAAGACCAACAAATACAACTCAGCAGATTGACAAAAGGCAATAAAATATACAGAATATACAGAATATATAAATCAGAATATACACACACATACATCTAACAGACTGGTGATGATTTAAAATCTCACTCTTTGCTGACTGTTAGACAATCCAGAATTTGTTATCATGAACTCCTGTCTGATTTCATTTCCTAAGGGATGTACGTTTGAGAAGTGCTAACTCAATTGTCAAAAGTTATAATTCTCTACCTGCAGAAAGGCCCATGTAGACAAAGCAATTGTCCCTACCTGGACAGCTTTAGACTGGTGACAGGTTTTGCACTGACACTTGTTGTCTTTCAGCTAAAGGTGAACCTAATCTTCCAAGCCACTTTTCTAAAGCAAAAGAATTTCAGAAAATGCATTGTCCAAATGACCACTGGAACTGCTGAGGGACTTTGATCAGGATTTACAATCATGGAATCTAGTTCATGATCTCCATCTCCATTCAGATGTTGGTACAATATGTGTTTTAGGAAGCAAAATTAAATTACGCTCTGGAATGGAGATGGAACCACTTCCCACCAGAACCCAGCCTGGAAAACATTGATTGTGCATGGGGCACATAGAGCTGTGTGGAAAAAATGCCTGTTTCTTTATTTCTCTTTTTTTAAAAGTCACCTACAACTTTCTTTTGTTGAATAAAAGACAAAGGACAACAAAGTATAGCAATTTATTTTAAAAGCCATTTTTGAGAACATTGTGAATTTTGTGCAAAAAAAAAAAAATTGCGGTTTTGGTTCGTTTTTTTTTTTTTGTCACCGATGCGCATTTATTATATATATATAAATGCTTCTTTCATATTTAGCAAAAAAAATTACTTGTATTTTTAAATGTCTTGGTCATCCCTTTGATTTTTTTTTTCATATCAGATATACAAGAATGAGAAGTGACAACACAACAAATCCCTTTGCCCTCAGAACAATAGCATAAAGAATCCTATTGACTAGTATAAAAAAAAGTTGGATAAATAAACAATGTAGTTGGGTTTACCAAAAAATAGGAATGGGCTATGTGACTGAAAATCTGTTTAATACTCTTTATCAGCCAGAACACATATTTGCAGGGAACACTGCACATGCACAGCAAGTGCACTATGAACAGGTAATTAATGATCTGCCCAGAGCCTGCAATGCAGAAGAAAAGGAGGCAGAGGCGACTGGTGCTCTGTGGCAGTGATTGGCAGTGAAACAAAGAACTAAGATTTGGGGTGAAACGTGTCCTGTTCTTGTGCTTTCTCGAGCAGGCATACAGAAGGTAGTGAAAGGAGGACAAAAACACAGTGCCTTTTCCTATTCAGCTCTACATAAAAGACGGCAATCACACCAGCAGAGAACACTTGCGGCTGATTCAGCTCATTCATCAGCGCTTGTTTGGGCTTAGACCCAACTCTCACTGAAGTCAAGGGGAGTATTTCCTTTGCCTTCTGTGCTGAAATGGATTGAGTCTTTCACAGTCCTCTGGGAAAGCAGAGAACTGTCCTTTAGCCAGCATGGAAAGTGCTCTTTCTTCAAGCAGCAGAAATGCTAAAGCAACTGCATGTCAGACATCCCAAAGGGGGCTGGCAGAACTGGTATTACCTTCCCCCAGAATGCTGCACTTGGAAAGAAGCCACAGTAAAATGGGAAGTGCTTCTCATTCCCAAACATACAGCTCTGTCTTTTAAACTTCATCTAAAATGAAGCAGTTCTCTCCTGCTCTCTTATCTACCTGCATGAGAGCAGTGAGGCAGAGCTCTCTGGTGGCTCTCATGAGCAGGAACTGATGGGGTGCTTTTTTAAAAAAACCCAAAAAACAACAAAACAAAACCAGTCTTTATTCAAGGCAATTATTTGCAAAGCTCAATTTCTTTGTATAATCTAAAAAGAAGCAGATTCTATCGTACAATATTCCTTTCACACATGACTGAATAGTATTTGGGGTTTTTTTGGAGCACACCAAAAGTTCCTTTCTTTCACCACAAGACCAGTTTCACTCCTCAGTTCAGCCTCTTTCTGACTTTACGCAGGCAATAGTTTTTCTCAGCTGCCTTACTTGCTACCGAAATGTATGAGGGGGTCTTTCTTTCTACACCAATCCCAGCCCGTGTGGCAACATCAAAAAAACCAGGTGAGACTTCCACAGGTTTGAAGACCTCTGACTTTTTTCCCAATAAAGCTAAGAGACTGTGTTTGGAATTACTTCTTCTTGCTGGCAAAAACCCCTACTTTTTCTGACACAAGGCTTCTATTTTTTTCCTCTTTGCAGCAATACCAAAGCACTCACAGGGCGTTTGTGAACATTGTGTTCAAGGGCTTTCATGTGCACCAGTGTATCAGCTAGGTGCAATCAGCATTCCAACACAGACTTGCAGAAAGTACCCTTTCCATTAACCTTTTAAATGTGACAGTCACTTGAGCAAATTGAAATCCATCATTTTAGATTGCTGGGGGATTTTTTCTAACTGAGACAAAAATCTTTTTACTCCTTGGCTTTACTTACTGACAATGTGCCCTTTAAGTTACCGCCTGGAAACCAGGTATATCTACAGCTACCTTGACCTTATTAATTCCTGTAATTTTCTGTAGTTTATACCAATCTAGTGCTGCTATTTTTCTTAGCTCACACTTAGGTGATCTCCAATCTCATATATGACTCAAGGAGTTTTTCTCCATGGCCCTTCCCTCCTCATTCCTGCCAACAGGAGAGATGGCTTTGAAGGGGTGAGTTCCTCATGCTGTTAACTCTTGGTACCATCACAGTGCAAACATCATTGTGGATAAGTTGGCAAGAATTTTTTCTATTTTCTATTCCATTTCCAATGTGAAGAGGTCCAGGGAAGAGAGAAGGGTTTGTCTTACATAATGTATTTTCTCTGGAAAAAAAAGTCATGTGGTTTACATGATTCAGTTCAGTAGCATTCACTAATTGGCAGGAAAGACAGCCTCAAAGGTGAATTTGTCACTCCTATCTTAGGTGGTCAAGACAATAATGCTGCAGAATCTTATTAGTTGAATTAGAAATGATACAGAACTGAATGATCTTTGATAAGAACCAAAATAACATTGTTTGGAGTGAAAGTGGCCAATGAGAGTGTTTATACATTCTTTGCTTGACCTGAGATTGTAGTTATGGATGTGCTGATGGAAGTCAAAGACATTCAATATGTCTGTGTGAGAAGCTGAAGAAATTGAGACTTGCAATTGCACTTCAGTCTTGAAGTCCACATGGAGGGATTGGGGAACCGCATGACATTCCTGAGTGGCACTACTCAGGTCAGAAAAGGAATTAGGAATGACGGAAAGTATTGGCAGAATAAACACAAGCTTTCCAGAAACAGAAGATGCTATGGAAATCCTGACCACAGCAGAACTTTTAAGAACAAGCCAGAACTGAGCCACTAAAATGAGTCACAGCCCTACTTAGCACTTCTGCTGGGAAGGGACATGGAGTCTCTTTTCCCATGCTGGCTCTTCCCGATGAGCTCTGGCAGAACAGAATGACCCAGAGAAAAAGCAAAAAGCTGCTCTCAAAGCAGGAGAAGGCATCTGACAAGCTGAAGCCCTGCTTTCCAGTGGATACCATGCACTACTGAGTTTCTGCAATGCACTACTGAGTTTCTGCAAAGTCTGGCTGAGTCTTCCAAGTCAGGTCAGATGGCTGAGTGTCTCCAGTGGAGACCCAAATACACAGGGAAGCTTTTAAAAATGAATTCCTTTTTATAAGCAGCCCTCACTATAAGTTCATGATCCTTGCCCAAAGAAATGCAATTTCTTTTTCCGAAGAAAAACAATTTTACCTTGAGCACATGACGTGGGATGGAGAGAATTGCTAATGACCCCTATGAGAATTCCCTTTCCCCAAATGAAGTTGAACCATAAGAACTGTCTATACTAAACTAGTGGTGAAGTCTTGACTCTCTTGTGGAACAACTGCTGTTTCCAAACCTCTGTCACTGTTGGGTTAAGAAGGACAAAAGCTCTCATAGCCTCACTGGAGTACACAGTAACTGAATCCTTTAAGGGCTGAAAAGGAGCCTGAAGTTCTGCATCTGAATTTCATCTCATTCACATTAAGGATTAGGGCTAATGCTTTGTGGTTTGGAAGGAACGGAAAGCCCGAGGGTGGTGATAGCTTTGGACAGCAATGGCTTAGTTATTAAAAAAAAAAATTCTCTGCCCAGAAGGAATTGTTACATTGATAGGCTATGAAATGGGCAGTGATTAACTTTCTGAAACTTGTTTGATGTTACTTCAGTAGTGTCATTTTGGGATAGTAATGTGTAAAAATCCTTTAACACAGACACTGCTGCTTAGCTGAAATTCACTTGTTGTATTTATTACACTATTTTACTTGGGATGTGTTGTTCAGAGTAAAATTATTTTAACCTCTATCAGGTTATTGAGCCATATGGTGATACACTGAGTTGAGTAAATCCTACTAAAACAGATGGGTGGGTACTGCTGCTTCTGAGATTGGCAAAGACATGAAATAGTTAACCATTAACAGGAATTATCTGTAGAATCTGAATGCTGTTATAATAATGTAGTTGTGCTGAACACATCACAGGCTGTCACAAGTAACACAGAAAATACACGTTCAGAAGCACGATGAAGGGCTACATTGAATTTTCCTAGGTGGTATGTGCAAAGAGTTAAATGAGAAAGACCCAAACAGTGTCAATGAAAGACAAGTTGTCAAGGGAACACAGAGGAACATGGTCCTTAGAAAAGGCTTGTGGTGATAATGGTGGGGCAGATGGGGGACATTTTCCTATTTGAAATCTCCTCCATTTAGGAAAAAAGGTATACATAAACTGAATCGAATTGAGGATGACTGCCAAACCACAATATGGATTCACTATAACTGCAAGAAGTTTAATGTCTGTATGATGGATAAATAATCCTGGTTCCTAGGGATGTGAAGATAGATTCATGTGACCTTTAGTTGCATCACACAGTCTCTTTGTAGAAATAAACAAAACCATCCCAACCTTGATGTGGACAATTCAACACTAATTATTAGATTAATGGGTGAGTTCTCAAGAAATGCTTATGGAGAAACTCAAGTTGTTTTCATAACCTCGCTATTTGAAAGAGTGTGTGTCCTTCACTGGCAGGCTCTGCCTCCCAGCATCCAGGCGTGAATCTGAAAAGACTCGGACTCAGAAAATGCTCCCATCTGAATAAATATTTAAGATCAACTTTTAAACATGTTCCTTAAGAATTCAATTAATTGTGGATAGACTAACATGATCGTAGGTAGTTTCCTGAATCCAGCTGAGGTGGCCGACTCCTCTTTTGCTTCTTATGAATCAACTTGATCCCAGGGGCTCTGTATTTGAGCTTTCCCTGAAAGCTCCTTATCTGCAAACACATTCCAAAGGACAATTCGAAACTTGGATCTTGCACTACAACGCATTCTTTCTCTGATAGAATTAATGCACTGGATGTGCAAAATGGAACGGCCACCCCACTTAGCCCTGTCAATCTCTGCTCCTGTTCCAGATTAACGGCTTAGCCCTATGTGGATGGCAAAATTCTTGTTTCAGTGAGGGCCTGAAGATTTATGAAATCTGTTTTGAAATGGAAAGTCCAGCTTTCCAAAATTCTCCAAAAAAAGATATGAGTGAAGGCATTTTCTTTTGAGTTGATCTGAAATGCTTCACTGAAGTTGTTTTTTAAAAAAAAATATTATTAACATTGTAAAATCACATCTTATGAAGCAACAGTATTGAGCAAGGTAAAATGCAAAATAAGCATTTAAACATTTTTCTTACACTCTTCAAATACCCTTTTTTGTCTTACCTAATCTACACCCAGACACTACAATTTTTTCCCAAATAACATCTTATCAATATGATAGACTAAGAAGATGTAGGTAGAAATATTTCCTAGCTCACTCTGACTCTGTGAATTATCACAGAAACTTATGACAGGATTAAAAATAAGGATATTAAATGCTTTCAAATCTGCAACAATAGAATAAATGAAAAGTTTTTCATTTAATCTAATAATATCAAATCTACCACATTTTCATTGTAAATCAGGCAGCAGGAGCTATTTTAAAGATCTTTTAGCAGCTGTGCTCCCGTGCAGTGGGTGACCCTTCCTTTTGCAGCATCACTCGGCTCTCGTGAGTGGCAGAGATGCTCCCATGCACGGCGCTCTCAGGGATGGCCCGATTCCAAGCGCTGCTCTCACCAGGTGAGGGCAGTCACATTCCTTAATGAAAACCGAGCAGCTGTCACCTTGAAAGAAAACCAGATTGGCCGCCCACACGTAGAGCCAGAGGGATCCTGTTTGGCCTGAGCTTTGTGTATAGCGGAGGGAAAGAAAAATCAGAAACGAGGAAAGGGAAGAGCCCGTTTCATGAGAGTCATTTATTTGTGGGCTTTGTCTCACGTAGCCCGTTCTGTTTGAACATCAGTAGCTATCATTTTGGCGGAAGCGGGGGCACTGGGATAATATACATATTTATGTGCAAAACCAACATGGAAATGCAGTCATCTTTGTCCCGATGCAGCGAAAGACTGTAACATCTACATATCAATAGCCACAAATTTGATTCAGTTCTCAGTGGTGTCATTCCAGAGAAACTCAAGGCAGGAAAGGGGGGAGTTTTCATGTCTTTTTTGCTATGGCACTGGTTTGAGTTTTTTCATATTCTCAATCAGGGAACCAAATTCAGCAGTGCAGATGAGGATGGGGCAGAGCATACCCAGCTGGGTCAGAAAACCTCCCTGTGCTCTGAATGAGGGATAAGAAACCCACCTTTGCCTCTGCTGAAGGAGAAAACAGCCGTACTTGTACCTCCATGGGAATTTAAAGGCAGCTGCTGCAGTCTGTTAGCTAGGTTAGCTTCTCTTGAGACAGCTCTGAGCCTGTCTGGATCCCTGGGGAATGGGAGGAATGAAATCAATGAGTGCAATAGCTGCTTGCTGCAGATTCTGTGTGCTGGCCCTTGAAATCTCCTCAGCTCTATGACCCCTTCAATTGCTTGGGCTCCTAAAGAAAATGGGCATTAATGAATACCCCCACCCTCAACTTCATCAGAATGACTTCGACATTAATTTTGAAAGAAACCCACTATTTAGGAGTTGTTCATCCTGTGCTTTTATAAACATCAGCTATTGGTAACTGTCAGAGAGGTAGCCTGGAAAAGGACCAGATACTCAAGGGGAGCTCTTTATTCCTTCATCTTTCTCCAGCAAATCCACAAGCATACCAGGAAACTAGCATGGGCTGACAAAGGCATTGTGGGCTTGCACGATGCATTTAAACATCTGCTTCCAGGGCTGCCAGCAAAATGCTGACTGTGAATGCACAGGAAAGAAAACAAGTACCACAGGTGCTGCAGTGTTCAGATGCATGAGAAATATTTTAATGGATGGGAAATAGATCAACAGACCTGTGAGCTTTTGTCATCACTCTCATACTTCCCTTGCAGGAATATTTTTAAAAATCTACTGAGCCAAATATTAAGCTTCTACAAAATTATCATGCCCATTTATTTAGTCAGACGTTCAAAGGATTTGCCAACCTCCACCCTCCCCAAGTCTTATTAATATTTCCTTCAGTCCTCAAATTACAGGAAATTATCTGATGCAAGCCCAATGTATGCATGAGAAATTCATCCTGCAGTAGAGGAGACATTAGTGTTAGAAATTTATTATAGAATTAATAACTATTAATCATTAGAAGTAACTATGTTTCACCTAATAGGATAAGTTTAAAATTCAATACGCCTTCCACAGGATAGCGATAGATAACTCATGTTACTGAGAAAAGCAACAAAATGGTTGAGAAAGGGAGCTCCCAGCAAATCAATAACATAATCCTTTCACATCTTTGCATTTCAGTCTAAAGTAAAGAATGACATAAATCCCCTTGAAAGCTGAGCCAAACAAATGGCATATGAGCCACTTTTTAAATGGGAAAAAATATTTAAGAGGAATTGTTTTAAGTCAGTTGGTTTGCAGAGTTCTTTGTTTCTCATTGGGACAAGCGAAAAGGCACCTCCTCTTTCTGTGTACATGGCTGTATTTGTCAAGATATTTCATAGTACAGTTGTATGTGATTCTTGTTTGTGTAGTTTTGGGTGTTTTTAAAGTCTTAAAATAACCATATTTCTATGAAATATCTTTTTTTTTACTGGGACCGTATTCATAAAGACATCTATTAGCCACAGGCACGATGTACCTGTATCAAAGATAAGCAAATATTATTCCCATCATGCTTCATTTCCAACTCCTTTAAACAGGATTGTGTGATGAAATTTTAACTTCAGATAAATCAGACTTATTTAAACTTCCTTTTTATTTGGTGGGAAACACATCACAGACCTATTACTTGATTTTCAAAGTTCTGCATCACATGGCAGGTGCACATTACAAATCTTATTGAGTAGTAGAACCTAAAAATACTTATTTAAGGAATTTTTTTCTTTCTTACTGAACAGGGGAATTCTGGTAAAGTTTCGCTATACTTGAACTTTAAAAAATATATGTATGGGAACCAGAGATTTAACTATTGTATTCCCATTTCCTCAAACTCTACATTGTTTTGAAAGCTGTTACAGATTTAATTTTTTAAAATCTTCTTAATTTTCTGCTATTTCTCTAAGAATACAGAGGGAACCAACTCGCTGGTGTTCATTTTCAGGCAGATCATAGCAGCAAAACAATAGATATGCATCCCCTGTTATCTTGCACAAAACCTTGTTTTTTCTGTTTGATCTGGAGGAAAGATGTCTGACTGAAGGACCTATCTTCCCCTCCCATACGAGACAACAATGTATAGTCTATGTTGTAGCAGGTAGATGTGTTTACAAGAATAGCCAAGGGTCTTTTCTGGAGAGCAGAGCCTGAGCTCCAGCTGCCAGAAATGCTGGAGCCCAGGGAGGAATTTGAGGGAGATGTGACCTGCTATTGGTTCATGTCTTCTGTTACCATAGCACACCTTCTTGCAATCACCTTTACAGCAACCAAATGTAACAGAAAGATGACTTAGTTTAGGTGAGGTGTTTGTGAACAAACCTCTTCTGAGCAATAAAACCCCTGGTACCTTGCAAGTGTCCCTAATGATGAAGAATAAGGGAGCTACTGTTTTTACAGTTCAGTTTTTAATAGAAAGACTTTATAGGCTTTTCCATTAGATGTTGGAAGGTCTCTAATACACACTGTTGAACTTGTTATTGAAATAATTTGTACACATTAGGAACACTGCTATTGTAGCGGCCGTCTTGAAAGATCTTCTATAGAATAGTGGAGGGTATGAGTAACCCTCTCCTTTCCTGCAGAGGCTGTCTCAATTTCTACAATCTCAATTGCTGCAATTTCAATTGCAATTGTACATCAGGAGGTAATGGGACTCAGAGGCATTCCTTACTGCCCAATTCTCATTTTCCTTTCCTGCACCTCAAGTGTTCACAGTAAGTCAGGACCATTTGGCTGCTAGGTGCGTTATACTGCCTTGGAGGGAGGAAAGGGGAATGGATATAAAAGTTAGCTTACTGCTCTTAGAGGTCTGAAATCCATCAATGCTTTGTGTGCTTCTCCAGGAAGGAAAAAGAGATGTGCAGATCCTGCTGCAGACACAAGTGTAGTGGAAGACTGAAGGAGAAGGTTTCTTTGCAATTGCTACTTTGCATAGGTGATGAATGGTGTTGCATCCAGTTGGTCGCCAGTCACCAGCAGTGTTCCCCAGGGATCAGTGTTGGGCCCAGTCCTGTTTAATATCTTTATCGATGATGTAGATGAGGGGATCCAGTCTGCCATTAGCAGGTTTACAAATGACAACAAGTTGAGGAGGAATGCCGGTCTGCTGGAGGCCAGGAGGGCTCTGCAGAGGGATCTGGACAAGTTGGATCAATGGGCTGAAGCCAATGGTGTGAGGGTCAATAACGCAAAGTGCCAGGTCCTGCCCTTGGGTCACAACAACCCCTGAAGTGCTACAGGCTGGGGACAGAGTGGCTGGAAAGCTCCCCAGCAGGAAAGAACCTGGGGGTTCTGGTCAATAGCAGCTGAACATGAGCCAGCGTGTGCTCAGGTGGCCAAGAAGGCCAATGGCACCCAGCCTGGATCAGCAAGAGTGTGGCCAGCAGGACCAGGACAGTGATTGTCCTCCTGTACTCAGCACTGGTAAGACCATACCTTGAGTGCTGTGTCCAGTTCTGGGACCCCCCGCTTAGGAAGGACATTGAGGTGCTGGAGTGTGTCCAGAGAAGGGCAATGGAGCTGGGGAAGGGTCTGGAGCACAAGTCATATGAGGAGTGGTTGAGGGAGCTGAGGGTTTTTAGCCTGGAGAAGAGGAGGCTGAGGGGAGACCTTATTGCTCTCTACAACTGCCTGAAAAGAGGCTGTAGCCAGGTGAGGGTCCATCTCTTCTCCCAGGGAACCAGAAACAGGACAAGAAGACACAGTCTTAAGCTGCTCCAGAGGAGGTTTAGGTTGAACATTAGGAAGAAGTACTTCACAGAAGGAGTGATTGGGCACTGGAATGGGCTGCCCGTGGAGGTGTTGGAGTCACCATTCCTGGAAGTGTTTAAGAAAAGACTGGGTGTGGCATTCAGTGCCATGGTCTGATTGGTAAACTGGTGTTCGGTGATAGGCTGGACTTGATGATCTCAAAGGTCTTTTCCAACCTAATTGCTTCTGTGCTTCTGTGGTTAGTACACACTTAATGATATGGCCAGCCTTTAGTCACTGTCATGTCTTCTGAGCAGTGGATGTGACCAGAACCTGAGTAATTTCCCTCAATGCAGCCATCTTCTCTCAGGCTGAAAATACTCTTTTTCTGTGTTCTTACCCTGCACTTCAGGGACATTGTGCAATTTCACTGCCAGGAGCCAAAGTCCTACCACACAGCTGAGAAGCTTTCAGCACCTTGTTACTCATTCCAGAAAAACAGGCTGAATTTGCTGATGGTTTCATCATGTCAAGGTAAATATTTCACTACCACTTTTCCTCTCTCTTTCTGCGTGATCAACTTCTTGTCTCATTTGACTAGACCAGAGTGGCAGCTTTTGCAGAGCCTGCTGCAATATAACCTCATTGCTACATGGGTTGTAATGAAATGCATCTCTTTTTGCCCAACACATCTTAATATCTCCATAGAAACCACATTAGGCCCCCATCTTCAGTGAGCTCCTGCAATGATAATCTTCTCTCTCACTCACTGACTGGACTTTCTTCAGATGTCTCCAGGTGTGTAAAACTCATATAAATGGCTAGGAAAATGCAAAGACTTGGTGAAGAGGACTGGGAGCTGTGGTTTCCAGACAGGGCTGGAAGGCATTTGGCAGTCCTTACCAGACCATAACTATACCTTTTCTTACTTGAAGTTCATGCTTCAGTTGCCTCTACAGTTAAGCCACAAAAAGTCATTACTTCCATCAAAACACTCATTGCTGAGTACACACAAGTGCAATGCTTGTTACAGTGGAATTAAGCAGGTGTGCAAATGAGTCCTACTCAGAATCTGGAAGAAGAAAGTATCATCTGGCATTTTCTCTCAGTAAGATCTGAGCAGCTCATGCACCAATTGTTTGTATAATCCTTGCCCTTTCTAACTTCATCTCTATACTTAGCCCTTACAACTCCAAATTATGGCTTCACTGCTGTATTGCATTTCATGACAGAAGGAATTCCATTCTTGATGCTAAAAAGCAGGAACTCTCCTTGATGTGACCTGTACACAGAACAGAGAATTTCTGGAAATAGCATTTTCCACATCCTGAGAGGTTTGTCATCACTCCAAACCCACAGAACTGGGATATAGACTTTAGCAGAGATGCAAATGGTTTTCAGTCACGTTGCATTTCTTGTGCCATTTATAATAAATATACTGATGGCATCTCATTCATCACTGCAGAATAGCATGGGAGAATAGTGTAAATAAGAGGTAAACTTTCCTTTCTGTTTTGACCATAAAGGTTGAAATTCAAATGAGAACAGGAGAGCAGCTCCCAAAGAGCTGTTTCAGCACAAAAACATGGAGAAGTGACACACACACTTCTCATGTTCAAGCCTGGGGACAGACACCAGGCTGGAAAGCAAAAACTGTGAATCTTCCCCACGGACACATTTTCCATTGACCTTTTAAAAGCAACATGCTGTTTTTCAGAAATGTTCTTCATCATGGTTTGAGCAAGCAGGTAGCTAAAAACTTCCCCCTCCCCCATGCTTATATCATCATTTCGTTCACTTCAGTACTTCCAGACTGAAGTCAATACGGCGTCCAAGCTGAGGAAAGCTGCAGAAGAGCAGAGGCTGCTCTTTTAAATCTCCACAGGCCTTCTGTTTGCCCCCAGAGCAGTCTGCAAGGGAGGTCCATGTGTATTACCGAGTGTTTAGGTTTTTTCCTAAGAGCACACACATATTACTAGTAGCAAGATATATTCCCCCATATAGTTTCGTATCAACAGCTTAATTCTGTCAGAAATCTGCTGGCTTGCAGAAGTCCACAATAAAAACTTCCACAAAAGCTGGCAGTTCTGACAGCCAGTCTGTCTCCCTCAGTTCTCCCACACACCTGTATACGTCTATACAGACACACAGAGCAGGAGGGAGAAAAAATAAAATATGTCCTAAAGTTCTTGCCCATATCTCTCTGACACTGGACAAATAGCTTTTCCCTTGCAGTCTTTTACGTATTACCTCCTTCTCAGCAAGCTTATAGAGCAATTCTGAAGAAAAATGAAATATTGAAGGGCTAATCCTTTATTTAAAAAGCCACCAGATATGAATGGTTGGGTCTGACAATTTATTACCAATTCTGGGAAGATTGGGAAAATAAATGTTTCATATCTCTTTGCAAGTAACAGATGAAAGGAAGAAAATACTCATCAGCTCTGGAGGGCAACAACTTTTCACTTTATGAAAGAAAATTTTTAAAATGACAGGAATTCAGGTATTTTCTTCCTTAAAGCTCACTGCTGATACTCTTCTAGAAGAACTTTTATCTATTCTTCTGTTTTACATCCACAGTGGAGCATTAAAATCTTAGATTAGCTATTACATTAAAAGTTCAGCATAATTAGAAGTTTGTAGTTTCGGGTCAAGAGACAGTCTTCTGAGACATACAACACCTCACGTTTTTTCTGCTTACCCAGGTTGTGAAACTTCTTAGGCCTTGAGCTAATCCTTAGCCTGTTTTCCAGAACAGCTAGATAAGTGGTAGCACCTTCTCTCTCTTTATATTTCTACTGCTTTATCAGATATTTCCCCTCGTTATTTCCACTGTTTCCCTCTCTCTCCTCTCCTTTTTTCAAACAAAACTGTTACTCATGCACAGAGAAACAAATAATAAAATACTTTACTTTGCATCTGGAGGACAATGTTCTAGCTGAGCCCATGAAAAGGCATAAAAGACCCCCAAAGGAGTAAACTACACTCCTGAAAGACAGTATGATCAACTGCCTCTGCTGTATCCAAGGCCAGACTTGTAGCCATGCTCTTCACATTAGAACCAGACTAAGAGAAACAACCAGCTGGTAGGGGGTATTTGGAGAAATTATTGCTGAATGCCTGCTTTGTAAAGCTGTTCCACTATTCCTTGCCACAGATGGGCCTCTGAAGAACGGTTGAGAAAAGCCATAATTTCAGTGTCAATCAACTGGCCTGCTTACATGGCTCTGAGCGGCTCAGCTTTCAACAAGCAAGGCAGAAGGTCCCCTCACAGCAGCTACAGGGCAGGTCTGAACACAAATAACATATTGCTTCCCATATGAACTCCTTCATTGTCATTCTAAGGGATGCCTGATGGAGGGCCATGTATTTTGTGACACCACAAATGGCATTTTGCAAACATGATTTGGATGTCAGTTAAGATTATGTGGTCACTTTCATTTTCTCTGCCTACTTGCTGTAACGCACATGTAAAAGACAATGGTTTCTTAAAATCTATTATTCCTTTAGAAATGGGTTTTAATTTTGAGATGACTGTTGGCTTTTATGCCATCATTGGTATGCATCAATTTGGACACAACCCACTGTCATGATTCTGCCTTGTGGTGCCTCTTTACAGCAACAAGAGATAACATCCTTGCTCTATTTTTTTGCTTCTTCCTTGTTTTGAGCCTCCTCCGGTGTTCAAATGCACATTCAAACCTGCTCAGATCTCAGACTCTCTTTGGCTGTCACACTGATTTTCATAGAAAAGGCAAGCAGGTATGTATGGCTCCACAGATACTGCTTTTCTGCATCTGCTCTCCTTGTGTTATCCCAGAAATAAAGTGATCTGGATTTGAAACATGAGAAAAAACACCAGCGTTCTGTTAATGCACTGGGTTCTGTATCCTTCAGGAGAGAAACCCTGAGCAGATTGGCACAATGATGCCAGCGAAGTCAGAGAGAAGATTGTTAACCTCTTCCTCAAAGCCCAGGGGCCTTACAGAAAATAGGGTAGGCTTTTGGACTTCTATGTGAGTGCTAAGCTAGTTTCAAGGCTGGGAAGATTAGTCAGCCTTCACAGGTAGACTATTCTCAGCAATGCTCTTTTCGCCCTCCTCTTAGCAGCCTGAAAACCTCACTGGTAGGTTATATTTTGGGTAGAAATCAGTAGGTGTTTGTGAAAGTAAACGAGCAAGAAGGTACGCTGGTCCTCAGTAAAGGTGATGCAAACCAGAACTAGATCTCCTGTTGAAAGTTATGACCCCCTTCCCTTTCTGAAGCCAGAAAGGGCTTTTTCCTCACTAACCCTGCTAGAAACACGTTTATGAAGCTTGAAGATAGAGGTCATTGTCCCTCGCATGGAGCTGTTTACAATAGGCAGACTGACGCATACTGGATGAGTTATACCCCAGATAGTCCCTAAACGTTCTGATAAACAAAACTGTGATTGAATTAAACTACATCCCTGCATCCAGGACCACATGTAGGTGTCACAATGACTCTTCCAGACCTGGCAGGTACTGCAGTGTGGGGACTCCACAGCTGCTTTGGTTTCTTCCTTTCGGCTTGAGGTTCTAAAGGCTGTGAGAGTCTGACAAGGACTCTTGCAGAAGATAACAACTTAATTAAACAGATGTTTTCCCTGTAGACTGATGATAGGTTATTTAATTCTTTCTAGAACAGCATAGGACATTGATCTGTTCTCAGCTGAAGTTTTCAGATCATGAGTATTTGCGCATTCGATATAGGATACAGCAAAAAGACATTGTTCTAGTCAAGTTACACCAAAATGAAATTCTCCCTGTAACTGAAGCGTGTTGGACTGATAATCTTGAAGCAAGAAGATGAAAGCTACCAGCATCCTCTTTGTATACACATATGCATTACATTTCCAGGGCAAATTTGTTGCTGTTGTGATCAAGCCAAAAAAATTAGTTGCATTAATAAGATTTTCAGTGATTCTATGCTCTGGGTCAATCATGAATTGCTTGCCCCATATGCTAGATGCTTTTTTCTATTCTCAGCACCAGTATTCGGACTCAGCCTATTCACAATGGAATAATATTAGCAGGTTTTTATTCCAAAATTAGTTCTCATTCCACACTTGCATTTTTGTGTGGCTTACCAACAGTCAAACCCAGGGGCTCAAACTGTGATAGAAAAATGAATACAGAAAGTGTCATGAAAACTGCCAAATGAAACTTCAACCTCCAGCGAGTACTGACAGAAAAACAAGGTCATTAAAACAAGGTATGTTGAAAACTGATTTTGCCATGAAAGTTTTCCAATTAAACAAAAATAAAACTTGCAGCAAAGGCTCTTTAGTTCATCCACCTATGTTACACAGATACCAAACAAAAGCAAAAACCAGAACAAATTTCCAAATACATTAAACAAAAAAGAAAGAAAAATCTCGATTGCATTGAAAACTAAGAGAAGAGTCAGATAATGCAGGTAGAAAGGCTGGAAGATATAATTTCTGGAGATAAGCAAAGGTATAATATATTAATTTTTACAAATACTAATTTCATAGGGCCCTTTTGGTTTCATTGCTGTTAAAATAATGAGAAATAGTCTCATTGGAAAGCACTTACTGAAAATATGAAAAGGATTCAACAAGATCTTTTTTTTCCTCCACAAACGTAGGTTTAGTATGTATAGTTCGTGCCATCAACTTGCTCAGAATAGATAGCAGAGGTTACATTTCTGAAGACATTGATGGGTTCCCCTCACTGGCATTTTCAGAGGCAGTAAAGTAGCAAAAGACACTGGAAAGGGAATTCAAGTATACAGGAGACCTCACAGACCTAGGATAGTCATATTTTCTTCTTCACCACCATGTTTCATATCAAATTCAATGTTTATCTTGCAGAAATCAAGTTTTGTTTGCATTATTTCCTTTTTAGCTCTGTTTGAAGATATAAACCTATGGGTCTCCTATTTTGAATGGGGAGTGCCAAAATACAAACTTAGAGTTCACCCCCTTGAGCAATTTGTGGGTGAACTCAGCTTCCTGTTTCTACCTTTTGGCTTTAATTTCTAGAGAACTAGAGTACAAAAAAACTTCTGTGCCAGCACATCAGGGATAAAATCTCAATATGAGCTGGCAACAGCAGCAGGAAACTATCATAAATATCTAAGCACTTTTCTCTTCAATCCTGTGCATTTATGGCTAAGCTAAGAAGAAGAGACCAGATATAAGATGGGGAAGGAGGAAATGAAGAGGACGATATCTGTATTCTGTATTAAAATTCCCCTAAATTGCTTTGAGTTAGTCATAAACCTGTTCTATACATAAGTGATTACTGAATCAAATCTGAAAACAGTGCAAGCTAGTCCTTAAATTCATCCTTATATATCTGGAAAGAAATTGTATTAGCAAGGACTTCAATTATGGAAGCAGACACAGGAGGCACTCTGCCACCAAACAGTAAAATATTATGCAGCTCTGCAGAACAGTCTATCATCTCTTAACTCAAGTGTAATTTCAGTTCACAAGATAACTCCTGATGACTTAATCACTGGACCGGTGTTGAAGGATGCATTGGAAGCAATGTTAATAACTCATTGATGTTGATTGAGGTAAGTAGGATAATCTCACACACAGACACAAACACAGTTCATTAAGGCTCAAGAAAGTTAATGAAAGTTAGTGGGAGGAATATTAAAGTTAATTGGGATTTTTTAATGAAAAAATTTTATTAGATACTGTTAAAAAGCTACAAATCAGTGGATGAATGAAGGCAGCAATTACCATGGATAGAGAATGACAGAAGGGGAAACAGGAGAAATTGATATCAGAGTAAATTAGAATTTCTGAAATATAGAAAACTGATAAGAAAATCTAAGGACACAAGGGAAAAATCAACGTCTGGCAAGAAAAAGAATGTTATGAATATTTATGGAAACACAGCTTCCAAATTTTTATATAAATTTCTAAGATACATTATTTGGTAGCATTGGAACACACACATTATTTGATAGGCATGATAAAATTTTAAGTGATACTGCAGAAGTGACACTATTTGAAAATATTTATAATCTATGCTTGGGAAAAAGCAGGTGACAAACATACCCAGAGAGAATACTTTTTAGTTCACTAGCTGATAAAAGGGCTGTTATATACTACACCAGTGTTCAAACTTTTTTTTTAAAGCAAGTAGTTCTGCAGAATTTGCACCCAAGAATGCTGCAAAGTCTGCATGGTCAGTCCTGGCCACTAACATTCCCACTGTAGAAAATAAATTGTGGAATAAGTAGGAAATAAAACAGACAAGAAGAATCTTAATACTTGTGAGTGCTTGGCAAAGATTAGGCTAGTTAGTCTACGGTCAGTCAGGCCTGAAATAATGGAAAATTCATCTAGCTAATAAAGGATAGGAATATAATTAATGCCAGTCAACATCTTCTAATAAAAAATAGGGTTTTTTTTTCATTTTTTAGAAGAAATTCTGATGTACATAATCAACTACAAAATATGCCTGATTCTCAAGCTGCTTTTCTACATTATTGAATTCTCTGGACAGAAAAAAAGCTCTCCACTGTATTGCTAAAACGAACAAAGGCCTGGAACTGGCAAACTGGAAAATGTAGGTCTCAAAGAAGAATGAAATGGAAATACCTTTAATGAGGTCCATCACTGTACAGCTTCTGAGTTTAGCAAACCTACATAAAAGAAGTGTTTGCAAACATAAGTAATAGCAAGAAGAGAGAATTATGGGTGACTTTAACTAAATTTAAGTTCTCCCTATTAAAATAAAGAAACCCAAATGTTTCCTCCATATAAAAATTTCTTAGCCAAAGAAGGAAAAGGCAAAGTGAAAGCTGTTTACCAGTGTTATAAAGGAAATCAATGCAATATGGTCTAATTACGTCTTGGGGCCCTAAACCTGAGGATTAGGAGTCTATTTTCTATTCCTCCGAATTACAATCCATCCTTGCAAGTTAAGTGTTCCTCTCACAGTTGCTCTTCTTAGTTCTTCTCCCAAAATCTTGAAGATTTTCCAAAGAAATACGTCCCTTATTTTCAGTGAAAAATGGTTGATACTATGAATGCCACTTCAAGAGTAGTAGGGAGTAAATGTCATTAAGCTGTTTTACCTTCTTGTCAGCACACTAAGCAACAGGTGTCTTATAAACTAGAAAATAGCCACTGAAGTGGATAAAGCTGAGGTCACCAACAGAAGGATTGTCTGGGGACAATAGGGAAAGGCAGAATAAAGTCCCCTTTACCAAAATGCCATAAATTTGAATTTCCAGTTTTCCTGGATCCAAGACAAGAACTTCCCTTCTCTGCCTGAACCGGTGATCTATGACACCACAATACTGAGCATTACTTCTTTCTTCTACATTTTTTATAATTTGCAAATCAGATTCTGAAACAACCAAGCTGCACTTCTGAAATGCATTTTGCACGTTGTCCGGGGCCAACAGCTGGATTTTCAGAAATGGCTGTTTATAAGTACAAATCCTCCCATTGCAAATAAGCATAAAGTGCAGGTATGAGCAAGAGCCTAAGAGCCACTGAATACACAGCCAGTAATATATGCAAGCATTTGAGAGGCACATTAATAACTGAAGCTTGAATTCAATTATGCACTACTATTTTGACACTAAGACGTCAGTAAAAAATATCAGTGCTATTATTTGCCCTGTGCCTTTGTTACATAAACATTTCTGCCAAGTGAATCCTCCTATATTCAGGCCTTATCCCTCTTACTCCCAGGTGGAGGTGCAATGCAGATCTATCCCCCCTCTATAAGATTGTTTGCCCCTATTACTAGTCAAAGCACCCCATTATGCATGGTATCAGACTATCATGAGTAATCTGCTTGAAATAAGAGAGGCTTGATAGCTCTGAGCATTCCACAGAATGCTGTAATCATATACTTTCTTTGCAAGTGTTCTCAGGAACACACAAATTATCACCTTTATTAGAGACCAGCAAATGCGTTTGGATAAAACCAGAGTGGATCCATGCTATCACTCAAACCACAAACCAAACTAAACACAAGCCTTTATACTAATTATAAAATAAGAAATCATTGCATTATTCCTTCTAAACAAGAATTTTTACATATCTGCAGTTCTTGGCTGGGAATAAACAGTATTTACAAACTAGTCCCAAATCAGACAAGCTCTGGCAAGCTGGCAAGCTCCTAACTTAAGCTCAGATAATTTGCAAGCATTTTAAATCCAGTGAGACTTTTGATGTCTAAACAAACGGAAACAAATCTCTATATACTTTGCTGTGAATATTTCATCTGAAAGGATCTCACATGTTTGCCAAGTAAAGCTGTCTTTCTTGTTCCCTTTAACGTTAATTCTTAGATAAATAAGGACATGCTGACATGTTGAAGAAGAAACACAGAACCTGGGCACATGTGCTGCACATGTAAATGGTGAGGAAGAGCTCATGAGAATGCATATATTAAATGAAGTTAACGAGAACTGAAAAAAGGAGTATGAGATTAAGCATTTTATCCAGATGCAGAATGAACCAGAAGAACTCCATCAATACGAACCCAATCTACACTTTCCTAACACTAAATGTTAGATGCCTAAAAAATGCCAACCTGAGCTGTCAAGTCTGAATGGTTACCTGTTGATCACAAACAGGAACAATCATGGATCCACAGCACTGCCTTTTTGGGGAGCATATTTCATAACAGAGACCTGTTCATGTGCAGTGCTGGAAGTTTCACAGGCAAATATCATTGTTTCTGCAACAATTTGAAATGTGACTGGAATGTGGCAGATCTCTGTCAGGCAGCCACAGTAAGCAATTGCAGGCTTTCTGTACAGTTATTGGATGAATGAAAAATGAACTGCTCCTTACCTTCACTTCTTTTTCATAGCTTTAATAAGCCTAGTTACATCAAGCCCTCTCTTTTTCACTGTGTATTACAACATATTCAGTCTTTTCTGTTTGGCTTCACCACCTTTTTCACCCCTGTAGAAAATAACGTTTAAGCTTTCTCTTTCATTACAGATGGAGACAGCTTCCCAGGCACCACCGTGGTCTTTCATGTAAAAGTCACTTCCTGGAAGCAGCAGTCAATATCGGCCTTTTCAAGAGCACCCAAATCTGCTGCTGTCAAACATGTGGGATGCTCACAGTCAGCTCTTCTGTCTTTATCACCCACTTGTTCCAGTCCAGTGACCTTTCCAGCACAGTAAAAGCTGCCAACATACTGCAGACATGGTAAAAGTATGCAAATGCCAAGTGCTATTAAATGTGCCCATTGTCTCTTGAAATACAAGTCAGTGCTTTCTCTCCACAAAATAAATCTCTTAGATCATTGTGCAAATAAAGACAACTTGAGGTTGTATTTATTTACATTCGTTAAATTCAAACAGGCCTCAGGAATATGTTTAAAGGCTGTATGACTTCTTCAGAAGCTTGCAGAAGATATTTGAAGCGAGTACATGCTTTGTAGATCACATGGATATCGCAGTCATTTCAAACACTAAGGCAAGGGCTTCCTCAGGGAGCTAGCTGTCCTAGTCACTGCAGCTTCTGAGAACAGCTGGACACCTATTCCCCTTGAGGTCTCAGAAAATCATACAGTCCTAACAAAGAGGCAATCAAAGTCTTTTAATGAGAATTTATAGCTTATTGCCTTCTTACCTGTTCAGCTGACATGAAAGAGTTTTAGAAAGGGAACAATGTCAACCTGTCATGCAGTTGAAACTTGATCTCTGTTGTATCAGAGTGCTGGATAGCCTTTTAACAAGAGGAGAGGTGGAATCAGACAAGTGATTAATGCCCACTGGTTTCATAGACAGTCTGGGATAACATATTTTGCTAGCAGGTCAGTCAAGAAGTAAGATTAGTTTTAGCTCAGAGCTCTCTGTCTCTCCTTTTATGATAATATTTATGAATTAATTAGGGTAACTGAGAACATTGAAAAATAGATATTTCTAGTGTACATTTTTAATAAAAGTCTACTAATATTGCCAGCTGCTTCTGATGTCAGAGTTTCCTTCTTAGACACATGCTACCAAAATCAGAAGTTTTCAGAGTTTGAATGACAAGCTACCAAAAACAAACATGATGATGAATTAAAAAATTAAGTAAATATAAACCACTTTCTTTTACAGAAAAATGTAAGACTATTGTGACTAGCTGTCATGAACCCCAAGATTATTACATAAAATCCAAATTTTAGGGTATATAAACAGTATATTCCTGTCAATGTCAGACAGCAACAATGATGAAACAAATCTTTGCTAAACTGCAATGCCACAGAAAGCATAGAAATTGTACTTTCACCTACACACCAGGCCAACTGATTTACAACTACAACATTTGGCCTCTAAAATACAGTCACGACTCAGTCCTGCACCTGTGCAGTCTACACTCCTTTTGATAACCTAACTCTACAGATCTCCAGCCAGAACCATTCTGAGTGAAGAAAACTATGTGAATGACCACAGATAAGAATGAGGATTTTTTTCCCCTACCTCCTTCACTTTAGGCAGCATTAATGGAGTCTAAAGGGGAATGCGACCTCTTTTGAGGGAGTCAGAGTCTCCACAAGGACACATGCAAATAATGAAGTTATAAGCCAAATCCATGTTTTCATAGTTTTTCAATCAGAATTTTCATTGGTACTTTTTATGGTTGGACTCAATGATTTTAAAGGTCTTTTTCAAACTAAATGATTCTATGGTTCTGATTATTCATGATGAATGCAATTCCTCCATGGGCAATTAAGCTTAATTTAGCATTCCGGCATACAAAAGGGAAAAAAAAGGAAAAAAAATGCATGAAATAGTACAACTTTGTATTCCTGCCAGCCAGTAAGTAGTTGGACACCTAAATACATGGGTGCTTCTTTAGTAGGATTCTCAAAAGTCATGTGAATTCAATGAGAAGCAGTATTGAAAATTTGGCTAGAAATCACTAAGAAGCAACACATTGGTTGAGTTTATTCCGATCTTACTCGTGTATTCTAAGAAGGGTGAGATTCTTTTCTGTGACAGGGAAAAAAAGACAGACTAACATCTGAACTCTCTAGTAAAATTACCTCTGGAATTATCTCTGCATCTAGTAGAAATAAAGATTGAGACATTCCCTTTTAACCTACTGCCTATTTAATTTTTGGTTAACTTTTGTAAATAGTTATATAAGTGCAGAAATACCTTCTCATCTTGCCTCTTCTGCCACATCTCGTAATTTCTTTTCTAAGCAATCTTTTCTTCTTTGGGTTTCATAAGGCAGCACAGCTGTGCACACAGATCTACAAATAATAGAAATAATAACAACAATAATAATAAACTTGAGCAGTCTTTTTTCCTGTTCATTACATCTCAGAATTAGGCCTCAAAAAATTGTATTTCCTGCTAATGGGAATCATAATTGCTCAATTTTTTTCCCGATGATAAAAATATAGTCATATTTTCATTACGGCTGCATATTTTAATGTAGTTGTCATTTTTGGATTTTGTGCAATAATTAAGGACAAGACAACAATGCTGTGCCAACACCCAACAGCATCTTTACTTAGTTAAGCGTAATTGTGGAAAATTGAGACAAATATTGTAATAAAATAATCTATGGCATGTTGGGTTTTGTAGTTGAATATACAGAAACACCAGCCTGTAGTTGTTTCAGAAGGCATTTCCTCACATAAGCTTTACATATAACCAAATTACAGAATTATATCAAACTGCTGGTCTATTAAAAAGATTGTAACTGTAAATCCTAATCACAACATTCATAAGAACTGAAAGCAATTAATATTAGAATGATACCAGTCCCTTGAAAAAAACCAGAGGAGAAAAGGCAGCACAGGGAGCTTTAATTTTATGTTGGTGCACACTGTGGGTTTTTCTTATTAAAATTTAAATTCATTCTCCTTTTTATAGCAAGCAAGACTGTTTAAACATTGTACTTAGGAAAAAAAAAAAAGCTAGAAATGCCCCTGCGAAAAGGACATTTAGCAATGAAAATGCAAATCTGAAATCTCAGATCAGTTGCTGACACCCCCACAGGGCTTCATGGCAGTAGAAAGAAAAATCAAGCATCTTAAGTGTAGATGGAGCTAATCTTGAGCCCAAATATTTTCTTGTATTAACAATTTTTCTGAACCTTTCTATGACAGTTTCTCCTACTGCTACTATCTGCCATAATCTGGTATTTAGCAGAAGGATTAGCATCTGGCTGAGAATCATCTTTTTTTACCCCCTGAATTCTACTCAGATTTGTCAGACATATTAAAAAAGATTTTTACTTCTTGAGGAGGAAAAGGCATAAGGGCACAATGAAAACAGTTTGCAGGTAAATTCTTTCCCAGACATTTTTACTTGAAAGTACATTTTTGAAGTTCTGTGGACAATTTCATAGCTGAATATACAACACATAATATATACATTTTCATTCACATTTTAAAGTGAATTACCTTTGGCAGCACTCAAATTCCTTCTGAATTTACTTTTTGAAATATTTTCAGTGATGGGAATATTTGGTAAAACAATGCTGGAGAACGTTTTGTGGACAGAAAGCTTACTTGAAATATTGCACTGGAAAGTTAAATTTGAAAGTAATTGTCCTCTCTTTACGGACGAAAAAAATCTTTTTTTTGATTCACTGAAAACCACAGCAATAAAGACTTACAACAATTCCCCACTCTAGTTGCCATCAAAGGAAGCCAGTAACCATTGCCTAACTACAAACTGGGTAGCAAAGACACTATGTCTTGAATAAGGCTGCCAGTAAGTATCTGTGCTGGGAATAAAATTCAGACCAGCTAGTCAGGTGTTCTCTCCCACCTCTGCTCATGAAATCATAATGCCTCGTTAATTAGTAGAATAGAAACTAAGAGCAACATCTGTATTGGTTCAGGAAAATGAACACTGATTCCAGTATAGCTCTGCAAGCACTGTCACAAAGAAGGTGCCATACTTGTTGGCTGAATACTTTCTCAAATTGTCAAACACTTCAGATTCCAAGCCCAATTCTTGTGGCAGTTGAGCTCAATAAAGGATACAAAAAGTCAGAAAATTCAAAAAAACTCAAAACTTCACTCAGGAGTTCTAAACGAGGCATTAAATCATGAATTAACAAAATGTTGTTTAGTATAGATGTGTTTTAAATGCTGATGGAATCTATTAAGGAAATCTACAAGTGTCCTTTCTGTTCACAGACTGTTCTGGACACAATGACTGTTAATTTTTTGGACTAGAAGGACTTGGTCTGCAGAACACCCAGATTCTAATCAGAAGGCTAGAGGAGAGCCTGCAGACTTATATGTTTAAGTGATGTTTCCCTGGATACAACTGACTTGATTTGCGGTTTGCAAATTTACCTTCAATAAGTGGCAAAACGTATCCTTCCCAAAGATTTGAGTGTCAGGATATAGATATCACCTGTCCACGCTATAAATGTGAAGCCAAGGAATGGAGTGCAGAATCAAGGAGAAATGCACTTACATTGCTAACCTGACAAACTGCAGCAGTGTGTGCTGGGGAATCTTAATCAGGGTGGGTCATTTTTTTTGGGTGCAAGCAGCATTTAGGCTGAAATAATCAACAGCACAAATAAAGACCAGGAAACAATTGGTTGTGAAGAAGTTGTGGAAAAAAACATTTCAAAGGGATGCTGTGGGCCATCAACCAAACATGAGTCAACAATGCCATGCTGTTTCAATGAAAAGAGAATGCTGCATTCGGCTCTATTAACAAGAATAGCTCACCAGACATGTGATGCAATCCTTCCATCCAAACCCTGTCTGAAATCCTGACTTCTATTCAAACGCCTACACAGACGTGTCTAGAGCGTGTCAGATGTCCATGGTGGGAAGAACAAGAAGCAGTGGGCATGTATTGCTGCAAGGAATATTCAAGAATGCTACTAGGAGAACTTTTTAGCAGTAAATATAGTGCAGGCATGTAATATATTGTCAGGTGAAATTCTGAAATCTGCACAACCATGAGTCATCAACAGTAAGAGGGACAAGTCTATCAGGAATGACAGAAACATAGGCCATCACAATCTGAGGCTGGGACAAGCTTTTGATTCTGGGCTGCATTAAAATAAATGGCACTGAAACACTAGGAATCACTAAATACTATAGCCATCCTGAATTTCATCACACTAACAGGCTATTTTACCACATCAATCCCCAGACTATATTAAAATTAACAGTTTGAGCAAAGATATATTCTAAAGGTGAACTCTTTTCCAAATAATTTTTTTATTCATACTAGAACTACTTCAGTATTTTTGACAGTGGTCAATTTTGGCAAATCCCTCAGAAATCCAGGAAATTGTTCAGGAAGCTGGTTTTCTACACGAAGAATATGCAGAAATATATACTCAATGCTCCATTCGGCCCTAGCTTCATTCTGCCCTCACTTCTTTCTACACAGACTATCCAATGTCAGCCAGGAAGTTAATTTGGATATGCAATGGTAAGGATGAGAAGGAAAGCCCAAGGAAGCCCTAATGACAAATACTTTACAATAGAAACAGATTTTCCTACTGAGTTCCTGTAACCAGTCAGAGATGAAAAAACTTCACCCAAACTCAACATTTCCATTCATTACTCGGTTTTTGTGGAGGCACAGAAAGGATACGATGAGTTACATCACAAGCTGCAGGGGGAACAAGAACATATGATCTCTTGCTATAATTAGGAGAAGTACCTCAAGCAGAGCACTGATTGCCTGAAATTGTACCTGCACTATAGGAAGCAAATTGTGGACTTCACTTAAATGAAGCTTTCTTATAAAACAGGGGCATGTCACTGGGTCATTATCAGCTGGGGCTGGGCAGCACTCTAGGGCAGAAACATGGGAAAAGTTTAGGATTCTGCACAGTGCTATTGGCTCTTTCCATCTTCCTCATGCTGTGCATCAAATATGGGGACCTAAAAGAAACTTCAGAGTAGGTAGTGGGAGCTTATGAGCTCCAAGCCCTAAGGCAGATGAGCAGAAGTCAGAAACTAGTGATAAGGTTTGTATCCTTTCCATTCTTCCCCAGTAAATCTGCCTCTGAGTGGGTTTCATCTGACATGTTCACTGTAAATCTAGTAAACTTTCCTGTATTCACTAAGACTCTAGCCCTTCCATAAAAGAAAAAAAAGATTTAAAATCAAAGTAGCTGGTCTAATGATAATAACAGCGAGTTTCTGGCAGGGTTATAAAGAGATAATTTGCTGAGACAATGTTTTATTGGTTGATGTGGTAAATGGCACTTAGCAGGTCACTTGAATAAAAGCAATAGTTTCCCCTTATACTGGCAGGAGCTATTGTTAGACTGAATAATTTTTTTTCTGAAGATTTAGAGATATTTTCTTTACTGTAATTTTCATACTACACTGACAATCTGAATGCCATTACCTCAATAATAACTGAAATTTAAAAGTGGAATAGTGTCATTTGAAGATGAATATAAAGGATATAGAAAGACTTGTGCTATTCTTTCCTCTACCTTTTATTCTCTGTGTCTCTTAGTTGAATTTATTCCAGTGTGAACAGTTTTTCTTCATTTTAACATCTCCTAATGGATGTTACATCTCTTGGCCAAACTTACCTCTGATATACCATTCAAGCAATTAATGGACTCCTTTACAACCAATCTGTCTCAGACAGCAAACCTGAATTATGAAAGGAAAAATTATCATTAACATAGGATGTAAAGGCATGCTGAACTGAACCAACGTTTGGAAGTGGGAACTGCTAGGAAATGGGCTTTAAAACCACACAAGTGCTCCAAACCAAAATGTTACTATGAACCCAGAGAAGATGCTCAGGCCACTAGGAATGGGAACATGAATTAGCAGACTACTGTTCCTCAATTGGTACCTCTTAGAAGCAGTTCAGGTCATCTAAATATTTAAACATTTGAATATTTAAAGGTGTTTAATGGGAGTTGAGAGCACTTTTTTTTTAATTTCACTTTAGTGCTGAGAGTGGAACAAGATAATTCAGGAACTTGAATGTGCTGCTTGTGACTTAGCAAAGCCAAATTCATGTCTGGCTGGTGAGCACGGGGACAGTCTCATCAGTCTCCTGAAGCTCCAGACCTGAACCAGCCTTAAACAAAAAAAAAAACCACCAAAAAAAACCAAACCCAAAACTAAAAACCACCACATCAAAAAAAAAAACCCCAAAAACAAAACAAAAAACCCCCTCAAAACCAAACAAAAAACCAAAAAAACAAAAAAAGGAAAAAGTGTTTACCTTTCTTCTGATTTATCCTTCTTAACATGCATCTTCAGTGATCAGATGCCTATGCCATCAGGAGGTACAGTGTTGAAATCACATCAGAAAGAAATGGGTGAGAGCAAGATCCCACCTCTTGGTAGCAGTTTTCTGGGAGAAATCTTCAGTTGTACTAGAAGGCCATGCACAAAAGTAGATGAGATGATACAATTACTTCCCACAGTGTGCAAAAATGGAAGGATAGGGGAGATCAGAAGAAGTCAAAAGCGCCATTACCAGAGAAGAATGATTATGAAAACTCTGGACAGCCTTTCTACCAATGAAATGTTATTGTCCTAATTAAAGGTTTTTACTAATATGCATGGGAAGCAGGAGAGAGGATAGATTGGAAGTAAATTGTGCAAGGTTCATGTCTGCGTCTTTGACCTGTTGTATGGAACAGAAGCAATGAATATAAGATGGTTACAAATGCACTCAAGATCAGAAATGACAAGGGGAAATAAAAAATTAATTTAAAAATACATTTCACAGTTCACGCACAGTTAGGTGCAACTTATTTTTTTTTAATTCCTTTCTCTATTTGGGATTCACTTTACTTGATGTAATATGTGTTGTTTTATACTTATGGGAGCTAACTTATGAATAATACAATTAGTGAGTGTGGGCTTTCAGAAAAGGTCTATGCTTACTAGAATTTATTAAATTTAAGCAAGGGGTACTTTGCACTCTGTGTACTCTACAGGGTAACTATGAAGAAGGCATAACTTTGTTGAAATAATGATTTTCCTCTCATTACATTATGACTGACTTAGACTCACCTCATTTAAATTCGTGTTAGCATCTGACTATAAGAGAGTAATAGCACAATAATCCTAGCCTAGGATTTGTATGGCTTAAGCAAAAACAACACGTGGGCTGGCATGACACGCTGTTTGTTCCACACCACAGTGAGTTCTGACACGGGGAAAACACCAGGTAGCCTCACCCTCTGTGCGCTGCTCCTTGTCAGTGTCTTCCTGTACAGCCAGGCTGAAACACAGGAATCCAGAAAAGGCAATCTCAAAAAAAATTGTTCTGAAAGACCCAAAAGTCAATATTATGTGTGATTGATGAAATGTTCAGTTTTCAAACTTGCACTGGATGCCTTGCTAGTGTATATCAGCATGTCTACCAAAATCACAGAATCACAGAGTATTTTGAGCTGGGTCTCCAAAGACCATCCAGTGTGACCCACCTGCCATAGGGGAGGTCACAGACACACTGAGATGGGTAGGAGTGGTGATCTGCTGCAGGGCAGGAGGGCTCTGCAGAGGGATCTGGACAGGTTGGATCAATGGCCAAAGCCAATTGTGTGAGGTTAAACAAGGACAAGTTCTGGGTCCTTCCCTTGGGCCACAACAACCCCCTGCAGTACTGTGGGCTGGGGACAGAGTGGCTAAAAGGACCTGGGGATGCTGGTCAATAGCAGCTGAACATGAGCCAGTGTGAGCTCAGGTGGCCAAGAAGGCCAATGGCATCCTGGCCTGCATCAGCAATGGTGTGGCCAGCAGGACCAGGGCAGTGATTGTCCTCCTGTACTCAGCACTGGTGAGGCCACACCTCAAATCCTGTGTTCAGTTCTGGGCCCCTCACTACAAGAAGGACATTGAGGTGTTGGAGTGTGTCCAGAGAAGGGCAACGGAGCTGGGAAAGGGTCTGGAGCACAAGTCCTATGAGGAGAAGCTGAGGGAGCTGAGGGTGTTTAGCCTGGAGAAAAGGAGGCTGAGGGGAGACCTTGCTGCTCTCCACAACTACCCAAAAGGAGGTTGTGGAAAGGTGGGGGTCGGTCTCTTCTCCCAGGTGACAAGTGACAGGACAAAAGGAAAAGGCCTCAAGTTGCAACAGAGGAGGTTCAGATTGTATATTAGGAAAATTTTCTTCACAGAAAGGGTGGTTAAGCATTGGAACAGACTGCCCAAGGAAGTGGTGGAGTCACCATCACTGGAAGTGTTCAAAAAGAGTGTTGAAGTGGCACTTGAGGACATGGTTTAATGGTGAACGTGGTGGTAGTGCTGGGCTGGCAGCTGGACTTGATTTACCTTAAAGGTCTTTTCCAACCTTAACAATCTTGTAATTCTATCTTGAACTGGATCGGGTTGCTAAAAGTCTCATCTAGCCTGACCTTCTGTGTTTCCAGAGGTGGGATGATGAAATGTTGTCTGGGCAACCTGTCCCAGTATCTCATTACACTCATTATGAAAAAAAATAAATTCTTATATCTAGTCTAAATCTACTATCTTTTAGTTTAAAACTATTACCCTTGTCACTACAAGCCTTACAAATATTTGTTCCTATCTTTCTTACAAGCCCTCTTTAAGTATCAAAAGGCCACAATAAGGTCTCCCTGGAGTCTTCTCTAGGCTGAACAACCCAAACTCTCTCAACCTTTCCTCATAGGAGAGGTGCTTCAACCTTCTTATCATTTTTGTGGACCTCCTCTGAACCTGATCCAACAGTTCCATGTCTTTCCTATGCTGAGGACTCCAGAGATGGGTGCAGTATTATAAGTGAGCTCCCACCAGAGTGGAGTAGAAAAATCAAAAGATAGTAGAAAGTCAAAGGATAAACACAAAAACCTGTTTTGCAGATGGTATCACAAATACATCATCAGTCCACTGGAAGACTTAAATTATTACGGTCATCTTCCTTACTGTTATTTAGCCTTCATACCATTGGTACAACTGTTAGCTTTCTTCTAACATTCACTGTTCTCACTGTAGTTTCTTTAGAGCAATACCAGTACCCACCACTTACTGATCTGCTATCCTTGATAATAGACTAAAACCCACTGTTAGCTCCAAACCAAGATATTAGAGCTGACTACACATTTTGTAGCTCATGTGAAAAAAAAATTAAATGTTCAATTGATCTGCAGTAAGCTCACTGTCTGATTTATATCATCACATCCTTTTGGTCTGGAGATTAACAGACTGTGAGCTGTTAAAAACAAACCAAAACAACAAGAAGCAAAGGGGATCAAACAGCAATTTTTTTTACAATGATCTCTAAGTGAAAATCAAGCACATATTGTGCTTTATTGAATACCTGTCTTTTCTGAATCAGATCAGAAGCAGCAAGAGTCCAGAACTCCTGGTAATCCCTGGATTTTTTAAATATTTGTCTTGGCAAAGGTTGAGGCCATATTTATGAAAGGGCAGTAATGTTATTGCTTGCCTTGTTTTCCAGTTCTATTTCCAGCCCATTAGAGGCTATAGATTCATAATAGTTAAAAACTTATGTGTCTAATACAGATATTCTGTCAAGACAAAACAGAAGGGAAAGATTGCACCTGTAAGTGAAGGACAGAGTTCTGCTGTATCAAACAGGTATCTAAGTTCATTTTGCTGTGGAGCTAAAGGACTCCGAAGTCACTTTGAAAAATTAGCATCCACACAAGCCACCAGTGCCGAAGTCTAAATCTCTCCTTGCAAAGAGAAGGCCACAGCAAACAACCAATTTTCCAATATATCAGCTTTTATGCTACCAGCTGCAACAATGCCAAAGAGAAGACAGCTTCAATTAAAGGCTAAGAAAACCGCCCATGTGCATGTGAGCGGTTTTATTTTAAGACTTTGAAACTGAGTGTCAGAATGGTTTCACCGAAGTTCTGAAGATCTCCTCACAAAAGGTTATTGATGTTAGAACCATCAATATCAAGCTGGTCATCAAGGCTAGAAGTCTTCAGTGATGTTAGTCATTTTAGGCAATTTAGGAAAGAGGGAATAAGTTTTTGTTTAAAGTATTTTC
Organism: Falcunculus frontatus; assembly: GCA_013398115.1. Classification (NCBI taxonomy): domain Eukaryota; kingdom Metazoa; phylum Chordata; class Aves; order Passeriformes; genus Falcunculus; species Falcunculus frontatus. The sequence goes on along the minus strand of VZRV01010761.1, from coordinate 361,596 downwards.
TTTAAGGGCTTTTTTCCAAAATTTTACCATAGATATCCAAATATATTAGCTATTATTTATGAAGATCTACTATTCTTTTGAATTTGAGACAAAACAAGACAAGGAACTTTGTAGGAGGGGCAGCTTGTGGCCTCAGGAACAGAATCACAGTTTGAACATCATGTACGGAGAGAGTTAAAAATAGATGGTCTCCATTCTTTGACCTGATCCTGCACTTTTTGCCCACCGGAGCAGATGTGTTCATTTGTCAAGTGGTGGCTGGTGACAGCGCTTTGTGCAGAGGGATGACGTGCCCTAGAAACGATGTCAGTGTAAAGCAGAGTTCATCAGTCAGCTCTGGGAGTAGTTACAAACCTCCCCATATGTCAGCAGACATTATACACCTCTGGCCTGAGAGTGAACAGGGCAGAATGAGCTGACCCCACAGCAGCTCAGCTGAGCCTCCTGCCCTTGGCATTGCTCCTGGTTCTGCTCCCAGGGCTTCCTTCGCAGCAAGCTACAGACTGACCTTCAAAAACAAACAAAAAGCACAAGCTTTCAGGTCCCATCAAACTCCTTCCCACAACTTTCCCTGCTAAAAGACGGGAAAAAAACTGCATAGTGTTGCAGAAAGTCACAATGAAAGGAACGGTTGACAGTCGCTACCTGTCAGATCCTCTGCTCGAGCAATTCCATCAAACCTCAACATCCTTTTAGTTTTAATGGAGCAATAGAAGGGGATTTTGTTCCAGAGGAGAGTACGGTGCTATCTAGGCCATATATGCCTTTAAGCTTCCTAGCTTAATAAATGATACAAAACTACATTAGTTAATCACTTTATTCATATGTCAGTAAAATCCCTTGATCATGCAAAATCTCACACACCTGTCTGAATTCAGAAGGTTTCAAGAACTCACTAAAAAAAACCCAAAATAAAACAAAATAACCTGCTACTTTTTTCATATCTTTTTACTTTTTTTTTCCCTTTTCCCCTTTTGTTTAGGCTTCCTAAAATATTTACATTGCTTTGAACTGTTTTGCAACACTTTCAGCAAGTCTCCTGTCTAGTATCTCCCTGTTACATGCATGACCTCTCTTAATGTAGCCATGCTCTTGCCTGGGTTTTCACTATATTTGCTGTAGCACTGGCTGGTCTTATTAAAACCTGGACACATTATGCACTTGTGCATCTCTTATTTCTATCTAGTCGAAATAATTCTAGGCAATTATTTTTGTCATATAGCCATTAGGGATAGAGCAGGTCATCATTTTGATTGTATGCTAGAGACTCAGACACCCAAAATTTAAAGAAATTTAAAGGAGCCATATGGCAAACCTTTGCCACATTTGAAATGCTACCCAGTAAGTAATTTAATTAGAAGGCACCCTAGCTGTAAAGATATTCCTTCAACTTTAGTATCAGAATACAGATTTGCAGACAATTCTACAAAGAAATTGGTAATTAAACATTCTGTGCATGCTCTGGGCTCATAAATTTTTCTCTCCTTTTCTCCATGAAGATTTTAAGGTCTGTAGAAGGCAGAAGGCTTAACATATGAAGCTCAATTTTCAACTAAAACATAAGAGAGAGAGAGAGAGAGTAAAAGATTGTGAAACTTTCCAGTTGCTTTATGGGAAATACACGGGCATCCTGATACAGAGAACTCTCTGAAACAAATGCTGTTTATCTCATGCCCAAAGGGCAGACAGCAGAGAATTCACAGCAGGCACAGAGAATGTAAATCTTTGGTACAATGCACCTTATAGGTCCCTTGATGCATCATTAAGATGATATGCCAAATCTAGCCACATTGACAGATTACATCTCCCTCAGGACAAAAAAAAAAAAACACCAAACCACCACCAAAAAAAGTCCAGCTATTGCAAAAATCCAAAATACATATTGTGGGTTTTAAATGACCCATTTCTAATCCGAAAAATATTTAAACTTCATAATCACTTCATAATATCTATATTTGAATTTAAAACAATGGAAAGTGTTATCTTTGACTAGTTTTTCTGGTTTGCCGAATCAGTATGAATGTGGTTTAAGCTGCTGTGTAAAATTATTTTTAAAAACTTATATTATATCTCTGTGTCCCAAGGAAGTGCTCTTACTTTCTTCATGGTGAAAAAGCAGGCCAGCATCTTGCTTCTTCATTACTGTTAGGTACCTTTTCTGTCTCTTTTCTCTCCAACATTTTTATATCAGTGAACTAGCTGCAATCTCACCTTTTTTTTCCCTCATTATTAAGATATCATTAAGAAATATGGGATCTGACAAACTTTCTTCATTGATCTGTGTCCTGATTGTCCCAGAACTTTGGTCTTTTCTTTTTGAAAACTTGGCTACTTTAATTTCCATTAAGGAAAAAAAATTTTAGATTTGTTTCTCATGGTTTCAAGGAGAAAAACTTGAAGCAAAACTTGAAGTGAACTGAGGAAACAGTGTCCTGCCATCCATGGAGAGCAGGGAAAGAAAAACCCAGACAGCTGACCCGCCTTTTCCAGTGGCCACTGGATCCTTAAAGCTGAAAGCCACTTCCTAAGGTGAGCACTATTAAACATGAAAGATTTAAATTTTCTGTGGAGGGAACATACTCCAGAAAGACCTGAGTTAATGAAGGAGGATGGGTGCTTGTGGTCAGACCACCACTGGCTGTCACACCCACTCTCATGCAGTCAGCATCTGCAAGGCCACAGTTTTGGATGGTCACTGGTGAATCTTCCTGTTCTTCCTCTTATATTTATGTAATTTATCTGAAATGTCTCTATTTCTCCAGTAGTGCAATTACAAGTTGATACCTCTGAATGATATCAGGCACAATGCAATGAGCTCTAAGCACCAGTTCCATGTCTGTGAATACTCAGAAATGTCTACTTCACCGTAGTGAAGCCAGTCTCTGTCCTCTGGTCAAGAGAGACAGAAGAGTGGGCTGGATTCAACCCTTTGGGGCCCGTAGATGAAGCTCCTTCTCTGAGTTAGTCCCTCAAAGAACAGCTTTCCAATGTCTACATAAGTAACCTAGAAACCTTTCTGGATACCCGTAAAGCAAAAACCTGATTTCTTATTTAAAAAAAAAAAAAACAACCCTGAAACACCAAACCCCTAACCGCAAACAAAACCAAACAAAACCCCCAAATCAAACAAATAAACCCCCTCCCCAAAAAAACAACCAACCAATCAAAACAACCAACCAGACTTCAAACATACAAACAAGAAGAAAAACAATCCCCAGAACCTTTCAGCAAAATTGGGACAAAGAAAAAACTAAGGGGGGAATTTGCCCCAACCCCAAAATTTTTGTCTGTGTGTAAAACCTTTATTGTGAGGAAGAAATAAAACAAAGACATAGGAAATAAACAGGGGAAAAGGCTGAGGAAATGAAAAAAACCTGTGTTCTCCCTTCTGTGCACCTATTCTCCATGCTGCTTCTATTCACAAATAAGGTAGAATTTCCCCAAGACCAATTAGGGCTTTTATTGGCAGAACTACATAGCAGCACCGTTGGCAAAGTTTTCAATTTAAAATCTCTAATCTGCATGTTATCTGATTCTAAGTAACCTTCTTCTAAGTAGAATTTATGCACTCACTCTCTCTTTGAATGCCCCTTGGGACAAGAGACTATGTATAGCCCTTATTCACTTAAATTTCTCATTTATTTTTTTTAAAAAAGCTCACAAGTTCCTCCAAGTTGTATTCTTTGTAATGATTTGAATTGATTGCTTCACAGCAGCATAGCAATACAGGGAACAAGAGTGGCAAGAACAGTATGCTCATGCTCGACATGTTAGAAAAAATATTATATATTTTGTTTGAAAAAGCAATAAAATGACAAGAGTGGGGAAAAGCCCCCAAGAAATCCCAATGATACAGTGTTTAAAATATAAATTAATCAAATAATCAATCAACTGGAAAAAACAGACCCATCCTCTCTTCCCCTGAATAGCAAAAGCTTCTTGCCACGTTTTTCTTCAATTTAGATGATGAGCATTGCCTGCTTGGGTCATTTTCAGGTCATCTGACAGGTCAACATATTCTTAGATTTCTTTTTAAAAGAAATCCCTGGGCTTTAAGGACATTATTTTCAGAAAAGAAAGAAATGTGTAAAAATAAAAGCCTTTGAGAAAAGCCTTTGACAGATGCAGCCACGAATGTTGCAGCTGGAAGCCAGGGGGTGCTTAGTGTGCCACATCTGGCCCCAGCTTTCAGTGCTGAGCACTGGAAACCTGAATCTGTGCCATTTTGGAGCTCTAGCTTTACTGGAATGAAGCCTAGAACCTTGCCTGGGAATAGCCTACTCTGAATGGATGACCTTCAGAGTTCATCTTTCCCCCACTCTTACGTACATCTGAAGCATCTGGCAGAAAGAGGAAACAGGAAAAACTGTTTGAATGAGTAGGTAGGGAATTTGTGACTGGTCGGCTCTGACAGCTGTCTATAGATTTTATCCTGCAGAGGGAACCTAAAGTTGGTGAAGAACCTTTTACATTCCATGCATTCTGCAATTTCTTTGGCTTCCTGTCACCTTTTCAAAAACCCAGATGCAATCCATAATGCGTGCTGACCACTGAAACAAACTTTCCGCACACGGTGCCCCCACCTAAGAGTTTTCAGCCCTGAGCACTTTGAAGAAGATAATTGAATATTTGATCAGATCCCTGGTGCTTTTTGAAAAAAAACAAAATCCAAGGTACTATACTCAGCTTTTGAGAAACAAATTTGACATTCAGTGACGTATTTCCATAAGGTGCTAGAAGTTGTCAAAACCCTGAATTTCTCAAATTCTGTTCTGGGACAGTTCTCATACCAAGCTTTTACTTAGAACCCCACAATTCAGAGATTGAAAATATAGTTTCTCTAAATTTACTAAGAGCCATCACAAAGACAGGCTTAGGAAAAGTATTTATCAGCTGCAGCTTCAAACTTGAAGACTTAGTTTGGGTCTTCTGGTTTTGGCTTGCACTCAAATTTCTTTTTAAGGGTGAATTCTGCATGAGCACTCTCCATTAGAGTTGGAAATCCAGTTTTCAAAGGCCAGTGCCAAGGTGCCATTAGACAGAGTGAGCCAGCACTACTTGACTGCTTGGTTAGTTTCCCTCAGAGTAAGACACAAAGTGAGAAGTTTTGAATGTCTGTTGAAAGGATTCTTTACCCCAGAAAACAGGTGTGTCTGTGTGAACATAAGTACAAAAAACTAAAGATTGTGACTGAAAAGTTGAAAATCTTTAAAACATATTTATAAAGATTTTTCTGTGTTTAGTCTAGCAAGGGACACATCTGTCATAATGATGGTAGAGCATGTGCTTCCAAAAACAACATGATCAAATTTTGGCAATGCTCAGTCATCCAGCATGGCTATTGCCACCTCATGAGGATCAAGCCCCAAGCAATTCCCTTAATAAGATTTCCCATGGGATAAGGAATCACCTTCCTGAAGGTGAGAAAGGAAGGGGTTAAAGGAAAACTCCTGATGGAAAAGAAACTCTGACTGGTCATGACCACATTTGGGTTAGTGATACCTTAAACAACTGCAGATTCCAGCGGGATCTCCAAGCACCACAAGAGACTCTTTGTCCCTCTGAATAATGTGCACCTTTGTTAGTGATTTGACTCCATCATACCGGCTGTAACCATCCTAAATTAGGATTAAAGTAACAAGACCTTCAGCTGACCATTGTCACTTCATCTTCCTGCTGCCTCATTCCCTCCTTTCACACTGCACAGGTCTGCCAGGACTGCTGGGGAGCTGCAGAGTCCGTATGTCCTCACAGATGGGCTACAAAGGCTGCTTATTTAACGCATTCACGTAGCTGCTTTTGGCCTCATGCCATACGAACTGCCCTTTCGTGAGTTTTCATTCTGCAGATCCCTGGTTATCTTCAAGGGGAAAAAGAATTTAAATGCCATTCTTTCGTTCGCAGCCAAATGCTTTTCATACAATCTAAAAAGCATCTTGTAGCTCCTTCACAGCCCTGCCCCTTCCTCCTCCCCTCTTACATCTGCTGCTATAAAACCCAGCCTGTTCCATATTTCTAAAAATTGAAAACTAGATTTCTGAATCACTTCACCTTTGGTTGCCACTCACATTATTAATCTTTGTGTCATAAATAGAGGTTCAGTTGGCTCTAAGCAACTGTTATTTTAGTGTCTGACAGGCACAGGCTTCCTTCTCAGTCTGGGGACTTATTTACATTCCTTATTTACATTCCTATATCCCAGCCCACTGCTGAAGCTTTCCCTAGCTCTCATTCAGACAAAACTCCCACTGAGATTTTAAAGGCCCCCCTCAAATAAATCCTTTGCACCTCTCTTATGTGTGGAGATCAGGATAATGAAACCTGAATCCGAGTTGTTCGTGCTGGTCCCTTGCTCACATCATTCTGCTACAGCTCCAGTCAAGTGAAAATTTACCCCGATTGCTATAAGAAGGAAAGGATGCTGCAAGAGTGTTCTCAAAACACTGCCTTTTTTTGCAACGTTCTGCATTTCCTCTGTCCAAAGTAACACAGATTTGCTTTCTGGCATTCTTCAAACCAGAGGCTCTCCAGGTGTCACTACAATAAAAATTCAACTTGACATAAGGGGTTAGATTCTCCTGCCCCTAATCAATATCCATCTAATGAGATGAAATGACAACAATGGCCAGCAAACGAGACACAGGCAAAGGTATTTGCAAAAGCAGGTTTAATATCAAAGTGAAACCATGACAAAGTTTGTTGGCAAGGTTCACTCACTGCTGTGGTTAAGGCACACAGAGAGAAATCAGACTACGATCTAAAATCAATCAATTTAAAATTAAAATCAGCCTAAAATTATCTACGTGGAGGCTGAGGATGGGAAAAGGGTAAGGATAGGAAAGGGTAATGATAAAAAGAAATAAGGAAGACCTTCCTGTTGAGTTACAAGGTTCAGAGTGGAGCCCCTTATCAAACTTAGCCTTGGGCTTGACCGATGTTTTAGGCCTAAAGGTTTTGACAGCACTTAAACTGAACAGCACTTAATCGATAAACAATTTAATGAAAGATTCTATAGGATATACAATAAACACAACAGTAACTCACTTACAGCTTACACTACCTTACAAATCCAACACACTTAAGAACCTGAGAGAGCAACATTCATATTATATTTGTTATAGCACATCTACACTCGCACACACACAGACATAAAGGAGCATGTACAAGGTGTATACCTCTGAAAAATTGCCCTTGAATTCAGCAAAGCACATTCAGTGAAAATTCCTTTGCATCTTCTCAATGGAAAAAGGGTTGAGCCTTGAGGAGTTGGGATATCAGCCCAGGCTCCATAGCTGGTGTGCAGAATCAGCCCTCCAAGTACAGCAAATTTGTGACTTCACCAGCTCTGAGAGATTCCTCTCAAAGGGAGATTGCTGGTCAATGCCTGCTGCAGTCTAGGACTGCTCAAAGGGTCTCATTTAGGATCTCTGTTTATAGGGTCACAAGATCATTGGCTGTGGCCATAGTAATCTTCCATCCTGTCCACAATTCAAGATGGTAGCTTTCTCTGGAAGTTTGATAGCAAAAATGGTGTTCCACTTGGGTTGTAATCTGGGCAAGAAAAGTAAATTTCCAAGGCTTTCCATTAAAAAACCAGGAGGTTGTTAGCCAGTATAGGTTCCTGGGAACAGACAGTGTCTCTGATAAGCTCAAGAGAAGCTTAGCCCAGGTGCTGAGCATTTCTGAAATCATAGTGCAGCCTGAGAGGTGGGACAGGGAGAGGATGTACCATCACAACATGCAGCTTCAGGGAAGAGAGCAGAGGAGACATATTTCTCCACAGCCAAAACCAAGTCAGAGTTCCTCACAACTTGCCTTGGAGTACTAGCTTGAAAGTCCTTAATTGTCCCACAAATACAAACATTTGAATGTCATTTAGCACTAGGAATTGAGGCTAATTTTCCTATTCAGTGATTCTATCATTTTGCAAAATGTGTACAAGATGCAACATCACTTATTACAATAAACAGAGAGTGTAAGAAGATTAAAATTCTGACAGAGGCGTATTAGCTTTTCCTGGCAAAAGAAAAAACTTCGTATGTTTGTGAATCATTCCTGAGATAATAACATTCCATTTAAATACTAAAAAGAAAAAATTTTCATGTTGCTTCTGGAAAACATCATGAATATTAATAAAAGACAAACACAATTTGTCCATTTTGGGGATTAATGAGGTTTTTCCTTCAAAAGATTTTGTAAAGACAGTATATAGATTTTGAAATGCTAAAGACACTACTAATCTGAGACAGATTTGTGTGTGAACATTTATACCATAAATCTGGTAGAAATCACACTCAGTTTTAAAAATAAAGCCCAACTGGTAGCTGTTTGAGTCAGTTTGTACTCACTCCGCCTATGTGAGAAAGGTGTACAGTTTCGGAGACATTTAAGATCATAGCAGCACTCTGCCAATGAACTCTTCGAGGAACTTTAAAGGTTTAGAATTTTTTTCTAAAGAAATGAGGAAGGAAGAGTAGGAGCATTTCAGTTTGTATTTAAAGTGTCTTTTTTAACAGTACGTAAGAGTCTGAGTCACATGGATGCAATGGGTACTGTTTGAATAAAGGCAGAGCCTTTCAGCTTACCACACATTCCATCAACTCCCTACACCTCAGTTCAAGCATAATGTAAAACCTCAGCACCTTTCCCACTTCACTTTTCACAATCCATCTTACTTATGGCAAATGCCCAGGACTGTGGACACTATTGCCCAGTTCACATCTCCCCAGTACAGTCTAGAGAATGCCACTTAATTTGTGTTGCAGTTTTCTAACATCAACAGACAGTAGAATGATATATTTGCCAGCTTCACAAAGATACAAAGAGATAAAGTATTTTTTAATGATGGTCAGAGAGTGTTTCTCTTTATTTACAACTATCTTTAACCATATAGATGCTGAAGAGACCTATATAATAGGACAAAATAATGCAAAGGTAATTTGGAGATCAGGACTAATTCCTATCACTCATGAGAAAACTGCAGGGAAAGGTTGCAGGGAAGTGGTTTGGTAGTAAATGCTCTAGACAGGATGCAAGAGCATAACAGTTACATATGACAAAAACAAAATGACCTTTAAGACATGATTTATACACATAATGCCTTTAAAAATCTCAAACTTGACCTGAGAAGAGTTGGAAACAGTTATGGGTGCTTCCCTACTGACAACAGAATATAGGTTTCTTCCTGTGTCAGTAAGGTTTAACACAAAAGTAAGTGATGCATCTTGCTGGTGGGAATCACTGCTCCTGTCATTAGCACAGAAAAAAACAAAATAAAAGTCACAAGAACCATGGTTAATTTATTAAGAGAGTTGGGAAAAAACCCCACCCAAAATAAAAGAAGTCTTATTTCCTTCTTATATCATGCATAACAATTTCTGAGAAAAAAGTATGTAGGGGAAAAATTTCAGTCTGGATATGGGAAGATTTCTAAACCATTCAACTTCAGGGACTACACAGAAAAGGAGGAAACAGGGAACATGGCTGATTTACCGGCAACTGCAATCGAATACCACAACAAAAATAAACTCTGATCACAGAATCAGAGAATCACAGACTCAGCTGAGTTGGAAGGCACCCACAAGGATCACTGAGCTCAACTCCTGGCCTGGCACAGCACCATCCACAAGAGTCACACCATGTGCCTGAGAGCATTGTCCAAACACTTCTTGAACTCTGTCAGGCTTGGGGCTGTGACCACTTCCCTGGGGAGCCTGTTCCAGAGCCCCGCCACCCTCTGGGTGAAGAACCTTTCTCTAATATCCAACCTAAACCTCCCCTGACACAGCTTTAGGCCCCTTCCTCAATCCTGTCACAGGTCACCACAGAGAAGAGATCAGTGCTTGCCCCTCCTCTTCCCCTTACAAGGAAATTGTAACTGCAATGAGGTCTCCCCTCAGGCTCCTCTTCTCCAGGCTGAACAGAACAAGTGACCTCAGACACTCCAAATCAGACACTAGAATCAGTCATACAGCTCGAAATGCAAAGGAAGAGGTTGGAATAAAAACTTCTCTCTCTCTTTTTAAAAATAATATAATCTAACACTTTGCCAAAAACACACTGAGCTAGTCTGAACTATTTTGAATTTATTCAGCACAGAAAGAAACAAATCTCAGATAAAAACCAGTTAATTTAATCAATTGAAATTGCCCAAGAGCTAGCAAAAAAAAAAGGAATGCAAATAGTTCAGGCCATAGTATAGTTTTGTGAAATTCACATCATTTCTTCTGGGGGGAGTGTAGGGAAGAAGAACTGACATATACCAAGCCATTTTCTCCACTGCCTTAATTGTAATGTCTAACTTGCTCACTGCAATTTTACAAATCCAAATGATTATGCTCGAGAAAATACTGGGCAAAGAATCAGGATTTACTTTAATTATAGGATTTTCAAAATGATAAACGAAAGCCTGGGAAAAAGGTGCAGGTTAAAAAAAATCAGTTTAATGTGTCCCAGAAGTGTCAATGAGAAATCTGAGATACTGAGAAAGAAATAACTAATGTTCTAAAGGATAAATGTGGTTAAAGCCTTCAGTGATTCTGGAATAGCTTCTGGAATTATGATTCTGTACTGTTCTCAGGGAAAAATAAAAATGTTATCTATAAGAGTCTAGATAAAAAAATTATTGCAAACCAACTGTTCTAAGTGCCCTTTGGAAATATTAAAGATTGAAGCTAGAGACATGAAGAACTGCTACACTGGAGTAATAAGCTGATGTCATTATCTTGGATCAAATAATGAAAACCTATTCAAGGAGTTATGCTGCTAGAACAGGAGGTTGCGACAATATAATCCATTTAGCTTCACAGAACCCCAGCTTTGTTTTGATTTAAGATCAAGAACTGGAATAAGCCTGTTTCAAAAATAGAAACACTAGCATCAAGGCTTGATTAGAGAAAGTCTCTTATCTTCTCTGCCACTGAGAGGCTGTCAGGTATGTCTGACTTTCGCTCAGACAGAGGGAAAACAAGTCCTTTCTCTATGGGAGAAGCTGAGCTCTCTCATCCCAGGATTCCTGCTCATGCCAGGAGGAAATTCTATGTTTAAAGGAACCTGGCCCCTTCTGTGGATATCACCATGGAGGAAAGGCAGGTTTCTCCAAGAGGCAGCTTGTGACATGAGATCCAGGATTTACTTCTTTGGCTATGTACTGTGGATATAGTCCTTTTATACAAGTATAGCAGAAGCACAGTGGTATAGTGGAGATCATAAAGTGGCCAAGCAAATAGGGGAGGTTAATTCAAGAACAGCTCAGGAAGAATCACCTTTTAAGGATTTATATTCACAGTGCAGCTATATTGCAAGGCAGATTAACTTAACCACACTGGTTATTTAAAGGTTTTGATGTAAGGAATAGACATATTTGTACATGCCTACATGAGCACCAAACCCACGAAGTCCAGCAGAAATTATCAGAAATTGCCTGTACTTACACAGCTATGTTTTCTGGTATGAATAAATGTATGTACTCATGTCGTTAAAGCCTGAGTCATAACACATAGAACATAGGACCTCTACATTCCTCATTTTCTGTTGTCCAGGTGGACACCGTAGGGTTGGATTTACGGATGTATTTGAATGTTGTAGATGTGGCTGAGATCAATGAAAGCTGAGCCTAGAGGGCTATGCAATTCTAACTGCTCTTCAAGTTCTGATATCTCAAATGAGACATGATAGAATAAGCAGGCAAATTTTACTTTAGTATACTAATATCTCCTGTTTTGATTTACAAAACATTCAAAATACTTTCTTCAAGATTCTCTTTGCTACGTCAGCCTTCTTTCACCAGCAGTTATACCATGGCCCACGAGCTCCATGTGTAAACACTTTCTTAGTTATCCTTAGATATGTGCCCTTAATTCTTTATGTAATCCCTCTCTATTTGCTTCTTCATTTTAATATTTTAAACTTCAATTAACTCCAATTTCAGTTAATTTCTTCATCATCTGACTTTCACCAGAATCCTTGTCCCTATCTTTCCACTCGGCAATGCAACTTTTGCATCAGGTATTCTTCCTCCTCCTATTTCACCAGATGTGGGCACAGATGTTACAGAAGATGAGAAAAAGACAGACAGCTTCCCTGCTCTGTGCTTTAGTGTCCATGCTTATCCTGGTCCAGAACAGTTACTGCAGATCAAGTTCACATTTTTGGTGTAGCAGGAGCCTGACTCAGTTCAATCATGAGGGAATAATTTGACATATCAGCCAGTAAAACTGGTCTCGCTTGAGCACGTGCAAACTTCAATTACTTGAAGATTCTGCCTTGGTTAAATTTCTACAGTATTTCAGGCACTGAAAAGTGACAAAAAAGGTGCTGCTACCAAATTTAAAACCACTCTTCAAGAGCTGTCGATATTTTGCAAGTTTATCAGAATTCTTTTTAACTGTAAGATTGTTCCTAGGAGTGTTTTGCTTCCTGAGATTGAGTCTAATAACTAGCATCTAACATTTAGCCAAAGTTTAATCTTATCTTCTCATTACAAACAGTTGAAAGCTTGATTAACTTTCAGGAGAGCCAATGAACCAGTTTTGCCCATGGAGATTTCCAGCCAATGAATTCTAGTTTTTAAGCAGATAGTGTTTAGGTTACAGTACATTAGATTAAAAGCTATATTCTGCCACCACCAGTTTTCTACCTTAAAATGATATATAGAACCCCAGAATTTCTCTTCAAAATAAATGCATATATAAAACTTCTGGTTTTTTGTAATGTTTCTGCCACAGCACTGCAATTACACTCAATTCAGCTGAAAAATTCCACACTATTAGGACTGAGGAAAGTACATAGTGCAATTTATTCTCTAATGATATTGTGTAAAGGCAAACCTATCACTTGCTGCTAGTGTCGAAATACACAGCCTTAAATGAAGCATAAGTTAGTTAGAGTGTCAAGGTTTTAATGATCCCTCTCCTGGGAAGCAGTGAATAACAGAAACCTTTAAACAGCTGATTAGAGTAACACTCATACACCAGCAATGTTGTTTCAATTTGCTAGTTGAAGAGATACTCTGTTGGAAATACAAGAATTCAGAGGAACAGCTCTTTTACTTTGCTAGCCAGAAAAGGATAAGTTGCACACATACATTTTTATAATCAATTGTGTATAAATTCATATTTGAAGAAAATTCCACCAATCCAGTCAGGTTACAGCACCAGATACCTCCTCTCAGCTCTGAGCCAAGGGAAAGCAGCAGTGGATTAGCCAGCTTGGAGCACTCCAGCTGCAAACAGTGAAATCCAGACTCTTCATCCAGTCTGTAAGAAAGGCTGTCAGCTCCTCTCCCCACCCAGCTGGAAGGCTGCACATCCAAGAGTGCCTGTCTGGAACAGTTAGCTCACCACAACTGTCTGCAAGCCAGCTTCTCCTTACAGCCTGATCCACATGTTGCATCTCCACCTTCCATCCCGTCGTACCTCTTACCTCTTTGCTGAGGAAGGGATAAAGAGCAGGCATTCTTCTTCTTTCAGCATCCAGCTCACTGGTACAGGTCTCCCGTTGCTTAGATGAACAAGTTGAAATCTTCGTGTCAAACATGCACTCTTGAGGACAAGCTGATAACACTGGGGATAGCACCATTTTCAGTCTGAGCCACTTGCTGTATTTGTTTATGGAAAACAGCATCCTCAACTAATGATGCAGTTACCCTGGAAATATTCCAATTCAGTTTAAATTAAAAACATCACTTCTACTAAGAGAGCCGGCATCCCTAGAGAAAGGAAGAACAATTTTCCCTTCCTTTGCAGCTCAGGTGGGGAATGGGACACACAGTTCGCCTTGGTGATACAGGAAAATGAACTTACATCTCCTAACTACCATATTTCTGTAAGTAGGATGAAAATTAGTAGTTATTTGAGGGTATATCTGCAATCCTTCTTTTTGGTCCTTTTCCACTTCTAAAAAAACATTTACTTGCTTTTGTAATCAGCAACAGAAACCAAAATCATTTGTTCCCCTGGGGAAAGTGCAATTCCCTTGGCTAGAGACTCATTTTCATTTTCTTAAGAACATCGCAGCATTACACTTTGCAACTGTAGAGCTGCCAATCCACCTCAGAACTGTGATACTACTAACCATCAGCCTTCATACCACAAAAGGTGGGATTTGTCCTCAGCCTAGAGGGCATGGGAACAGCATTAAAAGTAAAGATCAAGGGCAATCAAATTCTAAAAAACTGGTTTTGTTAGGGAACTTCTCTGAGAGAATTCTGGGCACCTAAGGTAAGAAGAGAGACTTGCCTTCAGTTCCCTCAAGCCTTATAACCTAATTTCTAGGGCAGTTAATAGGGAAAAGGATTGATGGAACACTTCCTCTTTTAGCATTCCTGTAAATCTGTTCCTCCCTTTTCACTTACATGTGCCTGTAAACAAAGCATTTCAATAAAACACCTGCATTAAATAAAATAGCATTATTTTACTCTTTATTTTGAAAGTCTTTTGAATGAATCTAAGAGGCCTCAGTGTTTTGAATGGGTAGCTATACCAACCTACCAGCAAACTGCACAGCCACTGGTGCCTGATTGGGACAAACATGGGATCTGTAATTTATAACTAGCCTTAACTAGAAGAACAGGGCCTAAGTTCAGATGTAAGGAGATGCAATAAAATTTTGTCCCTCTCAATGAGTGAAAAGAAGTTAAACTTGGTGTTTAATGGGTCACCTGGTCCTTTGCAAACATGAATCAACTGCTTTCACAATTACTATTAATCTTATTAAAGGAGGATAAGACAGCCCCATAGAGTAGATTACTGGGGGAAGGCTGTTCTACAGTGTAAGCAATGCTAATTACACTTTGCCAAGGCCAGCTGCTTGCTTTCAGCCTTGGGTAAACTCTCCTTCGTGGCTGAGGACTGTCAGGTCTTGCCTGTCGACAAAGTTTAACTGAGGCTGCCACCCCTGTGGTGGTGATGTGCCTTCATGCTGCTGGCTGCCCAGGCCCTTCTGGAGTGCTCTGCCTTCGCACTGCCTGCTCCCAGGAGAGGATCCTCCTCACTTCAGCTAACAAGCTGCTCTCGCTCCTGTAGCTCTGAGCCATGCACAGCAAACAGAACACTAATGCAGTCCCCCAGCACAGAGCTCTGAATAGATGTCTCTTTGCAAGGCTCCTGTGGTGTGTAAATGTCTCCTACCTTTCCTGCTCCCTACTGAAGGACTAAACATTTGCATTTCAATATCTCCTGATCTTTTTGCTTAACTTAAAGTTGACCATTCACCCCAGGCATAATAAGGCATTAATTAGATACCCTAGAATGTCGACAATATTAGAATTACAAGGTTTTCCCCACGTGAAATTCTTTCTTTGCTCTTTAAACAGGAAGGTCTCCCAGATCTTACCAAATAAACCGCCCAAAACTGGAATTCAGGCCCATGCAATGATCCTTTCCGTTTATGTCCCTTTTCCCCCCTGTAATCTTTGCAGGAAGAGGTTTAGGGAGGGGAAGGAAAAGAGTCTGGATTTTCTGTAGGCTATAGCCATTGGCTGCTCCCATGGAAGGCCTTTCCCATGAAAGTTGAAGCTTGAAGTTTATGCAGATATATCACTGCATAAAACATTTCCAGAGAGTATTTTTGAAATTTTATTGGTAAGAATGAGGGATTGAAACTTACCCCTACAAAGTGATTTTAGCATCTTTAATGATTGCATACCAAAGAACTGGAGGCCAAAGTCACAAATCTACACTACCTTTGTGCAGTACAACTAAGGCCCAGTTAAGTCAAAGAAATGTCTTTAGGAGAACATTAAATGTAAGCCATTCACTGCAGTGACACAAAGCCCAACACAGAGTCTGTCTCTTCAGCACAATGCTGTGGTTTCTGCAAGGATGTTTTTCCAGTGCCAGGATAGGTTCTAGAGGACAAGTGCCTTCCTAAGCCTCTCAACTTCTAGTAGTCACGGTAGCAAAGAGAGACTACAAATGCTGCCCTGTGTTAATCTGTGCAAAGCAGAAATTGTTCACTCGTTTACAGACTCAGCTTTTATGCTCAGGACAGAACACAGCTTCCATTTTATCTGTGAGTCAACAACGTGTGGCACACAAGGCAGAACTGCAAATATCTTAGTTTCAGCATTGAATTCGATATCTGAGGAGCTAGATCCACTTTTATTCTACGTAAATATTACTTGCACCTTCTGATTTTACGGGTTATGTCAAAGCTAATATCCCTATGCATCCATTTAATTTGTAAAAGTAAAGCCTGACAATATCTAGATGCTAACAGGGAACATTCTGGGCTACTTTCGGCAAAATTTTGCAATGAACTAGCAAAAACAGTCCCCATCTAAATAACCTATCACTAGTTCTTCCCATGCTATCATTTAATATATACAATCCAAACATTTCAGTTTAGGTTACTCTGATGTTTAAAATTAATATCTTAGCAAATAAGACGATGTTCTCAAATTCTTTCTGCACTAGTAAATAAGAAAATCCCTTGAAGTGTAAGGACAGAAGATACAGAAAATTATATTTTCCTTCCATCTCCATAGTTGCTTCCTCTACTCCTCTACATGGAGTGAAAAGACAAGCAGTCTTGTCACGCATGTACATAGCACGTACGTGGAACTTTTTCTTCCATTTTTTCACTGGTAAAGCAACAATTCAGTCAGGTAAAATTTTCAAATGCTGCACTACCGGTGAATTCCAGTTCAGAAGTCAAATTTACCCAACTTCGGTCTCTTATCTCCTTGTGTGGCTGCATAGACATCAGCCCCATGTCAGATTCTGTATCAGCATCTGCAAAAGTAGTGTGTAGGAGTTATCCATGTTTGAAGCTAAGTGTCAGTAATCTGTTTTTCAGTATAGAGCCAGTCTTGCTCATCAGTTTCAATCATATTCCCAGACATACTGAAAATTTCTTCTGAATAAATAGTGGGAAAAAGATAAGTTGTGTATTTGACAGTGATTTTAATCATGGTAGGCTCCTTTCTTTTCTTCCAAATCCACAAATTAAAGGAGTTTTACTCTACTGCTGGTATTTCATTGTCGTACAAGAAGCCACATGTAGGCCTTTCATTCTGCACCTTTTTTCTGCCTTGTGTTTCAGAGAAAAAAGAGAGGATTGTGCAACTCTAGGGACAATCAAACTGTCTTACAGCAGCTTGCTGACAGATCTGACATTGATAATCATGTTTATTGCTGAATAGAATCTTGGAGCAACAAATTACAAGGCAGTCTATAAACATGAGCCAGAGATTTTGTGTCGCCTGTAACACAGAATTAGTAATGATCACATGGACACAAAGCTGACAGGTCAGGCTTTTTGTCCTAGCTTAATAGTAATGAATAATCAAAATATCCCACATTTTAGAATGAAAAACACTTTGAGCTCCAAGTAGGAAACTTCAGGCAAAACCTATGGCTTAGACTATGAATAATAGCGTTCAATAAGATTCATGAGTGTATTAAAAAGAATTAGTGACTGAGTATACATCTCCAAACAGTGATTAGGCGATGCATTTTATTCAGTAAATGTGTTTGAGAGTCGCTGGATGACACCAGCTGACTGACAGAGGTGCTTGGGGGTATGAAACCTGAGCATGTTTTAGTAACTATGTAGTGAAGTTTTGCCTGATGCAGTTTGTTCTGAGAATGCATTTGCACTCTTCTACAGAATATATTGTTTTCAGGTACCATACTGCCCAGGTACAGGGCTGAATAAATGGCAAACTGCTCAAAACAGTGCATTTTCTTCAGACCGATAGGGATGTTTCTTTCCAATCTGACCTCTTAAAAAAAAAGAAATTTAGAAAACAAACAGCTCTGAAAAATGGCCATTTCAGATCATGGTTCAGCATTTTTAGCCCCTGATACATCTGTTTTCTAATTTTAAAAAATAATCTGTTTGGGTACTTCATACCAGTCATTTTCACAATGTAGTGGTGTATACACTGCAGCAGAGTATATACATGTGTTTGGGTTTCATTCTTCTCATACTGAACCACCTCTCTCAGCATCTTCCTGGTTCTCTGCTCTCAGTGCATCATAACTCTTCCAACCCATGCCCAATGGGGTCCTACAACTCCTCGGTAGTTCCTGGGCATTCTATTGCCTGGCATGGTTTTGTCTTTGTGAGATAATTACGCACTTGGAAACAGATAACCAAAGACTGACTTTCCCAGGCTCACACATTAAGCAGTGGAAAGGACATACCAATTCAAAAGGCTGCCTTACCCACCAAGCCACCTCTAATTTACAGAACTGAATCCTTTATTTCCATCTCACCTGTACTTCCTTCTCCATTCTGGTCTCTAAGCCTTGGAAGGCTTCTCATTTAACCACATCCCAAACACCTTTTCCCTATTTCAAATCCCTTTGGGGCTTATCTCATTGCCAAAAGCGTCTTCACAACTGTGAGCTTGTATTTAGGCAAATAACGAGGCTTAATTTTTCCCAGAGTCACAAAAGACTTTCTGCAAGTTCACTGAAAATAAAGTAGCCACAAAGAGAGATGCTGTCTCGAGACCCATCTTTGGTGGCAACAACACAGTGTGAGCTTTTGACCCTCTGCAAGACTTTTATTCACAGATCAGCTTGGCTTCATGTCAGCTATAATGGAAGTGATGTTATTTTCCATTTTCCAATAACACGTTTATGGCATTATGTTATTTTTCATTTTCAGATAATACTTGCAATAAGACATAAATCAAGCCAAAGCTGGGAGAGGACTTGATTGAAAGACAATTTCCCTTGCAGTGAGTGAGTGACCTTTCTCAAAAGATCAGAAGCTGTGCTGGAAACCATTCATTCATTTTATCAAATAACAAATAGGTACATTCAACTTTGACTTGTTGCCAGTACCTCGATTCCTCTCATTCAGTTTCACTATAATGCACAAACTAACTATAATAATTGATTAGAACTATTCCCTAAAAGTGGCTCAAAGTCAACCCCCCTATTTTGATGTCAGGATATGAATATTAAAAATATTCTATATCTCCTCAACTTCCCTCTGCACCCTGGTTTATTGATGACTAGCAGTAAAAGAGGTTGAAACAAACAGGAGTTTCCACAATAGGTGAAACTGCTCTCTCACATGTCTGTATAGTGGATGCAGGCAAACTCTATAATTTCCCCTTCTCTACCAACTTCTTGAAACCCATAGGGATATACCACTTACAGGGCTTTGATCATTTAGGAAGGAAAGCAGAACAAGAAATACCAATGTATCTGAGCTAAACAACGGAAGCCTTAGAAGAACAATAGGCAGAATTCCATTGTTCCCTTCCCCTTCCTTTACCCTTTCTGTTCATTTTATCATGTATAAATACATTTCGGTCCTCTCTTTCTTTCATTAAAGATAAGTCACTGGTTCTATACCTCAAGGATAAATGCCATGAATTATGTTTCATTCTGCTTAGTCTAATGCACTCATTTTAGTTAGAGTATTTGACTGTATTTTTGCTTATACCCATTGGTTAAATGAAATTTTTTTTCAGAGTGCAAACTTTAAACAGATTGTGTATTTTCTGACAATGTTATCCAAGACTCATAAAAATTTGCTTTGTTACAAATAAAATTGTGAATTTTTTAATTGTAAAATTGTTCATTTTCCACCTTAAAAAGTCTGTAAAAATAAATTGTCAAATAGAGAAAACTTAGCACAATACCCACTGCATTTTTTAAAATAAAATTTTCAGGTTAGTTATCCGAAATTTCTTTAGGCATAGTTATACTGGAGGTTTTCAAGATGTAATTGGACAAGGCGCTAGATAATCTCATCTAGGCTCCCCTTGCCATGAGAGGTTGGACCAGGTAAACTCTTGAGGTCCCTTCCAACGTTGGCTGCTCGATTCTTCACCACTTCTTCCTTCGCCTTTCAAAAGCAGAAGCTTCTCCAGTAAATATTCTTTTCATTTCATTCCTCAAAACCGTATTTTTGAAGTGAAAATGAGAAACTGAGAACTCAAAATACAATGTTCAGTGGTGCCAAAAGCTTGTAATGAATGCAGATTTCCAGCTGAAACCAGTTTTAATCAACATAGTTGATGCCATGTTTTTGAGATGGCCAAAATTCTCGAATGACCAATGCAATGAATGTAAATACACACTGAACAGCAAATTTGGTCCCTAATCATCATAAGTTGCTGTGCAAGAAAAGGTTTTTTTATGGGCCATGTAAGGATTTGCAAGTTTACTGTCATGGAGCTCACAGCATACATTCTAGAGCTCCTTAACTCTTGATCTACAGTGTAGATAAAATAATACATTTTCCATTCAAAAAGTTGAGAAAGCATTCCTTAAATTTTCATTAAAAAATACTTTATAAACTTCATGAGTTTCTTTTTTTTTTAAATAAAGTATTCATGCAAGGTTTTGTGGGATTTACTTATCACCAGTAATTACAAAGTTGTGAATCCTAGTACAAGCCTATTCCTAGGCATGGACTGTATTTATATGCGGTGACACAATATTCAAGCTTAGGTATCTAAAGTTAGAATTCCAAATCCATGCACTAAGGAATAAAAGAAGAACATACTGATTTTAGACTGTACTTGTTCTAAGCAATGAGCAGAACAGATAAGTGTAAAAATACAGGTGGGGAGGTGGGGGAAAGAGGAATAGAAATCACAAAAATTGAAACTGGTGTTATTTCTGGAAAATCAGCAGCATAGAATTGATGAATGCTGGTTAGGTAAAAGAAGCAGCTACTGAATACTTTCTGCACTGAACTCAGGAAAAAAAAATTAGTTGAACCATTATACTGCATTGAAGTTCAGTGAAACCAGCAAGGTAAAACTAAAATGGAAACAGCCCCAAAACACAATGTGATTGTGACTTGAGTGGATGAAGAGCTCACTGGATTATTCAAGGTGCAGACATAATGGAAACAGGTGCAACAGCATATTTCTGTGAAATAAAAGAGCAGTAACAGCAAGGCTGTTATCTTAGCTGAGTTTAAACATCTGAAAATTGGAGAAGAAACAGAAATGTGACAGAATCGAGCTCCTGCAGCTTTTTGATAAATGGCTGTGTGAAATGTAACTGTCCTGGTAGACCAGACCCGGGTTAGTGAACAGTATGAAGAAACATTCCTAGGAAATGAAACACAGTTATCTAAACCATTATAATGACATTATAGCCTGACACAGCTTTGACTCAAGATATTTAGCCCTTGCCTGAATCCTGGGCACAGTCTAAGAGTCAATATGGACAAATAAACATTCCAAGATATAATCCACAAATAACTTTTCTGTTTTGAAGATTGAGAGAGATCAAAAGTATGGACTAAGTTGTTTTGTGACAATCAGCCTCAGTGCTAGAGATGTTAATATATTGGTATAAAGATATAGTTCAACTTGAAAAAAGTAGAGCCTGCAGACCTGATCTCAAGATTTGTTTTGTTCATCACTTCAGTGGAACTTGGACCCAAAAACTTGAGCTGCAGTGGTCCTGAAGAAATTTCAAAAGAACGATCTGCTTTGGCTATGCAAGAGGGTTGTAAGCTATTTTATGCTAAGAATATTGTATAATGCACTTTTACTCTGAGCTGGAAAAGAATCTCTGCAATTAGTTCAGTGAATTGGGTATTCCAAAATAGAGATATTAGTAGCAAAAACGCAGCAATTAAACCATGTTTAACATGGGAGAGAAAAAGTTTGGCCTCAAAAGTGCTCCCCAAGGAACAGAACACCGAAGAACAGAACACTTTGCCTCATAAAGAGGTGTGATGAACACAGAGGTGGAGGTACACTGCACTGTATTGTCAAATGGTTTTTCTGGGAAGCTACTGGGTAAACCATCTTAGGCAGAGCAGTGGAACAGGCATAAATGTCAAAAGGCATGATGCACAGCCAGCTGCTAACTCATGGAAGCAGATAGTTACTCATAGATAAGGTTACACCTCTTCTTTCTTTGAAACGAGGTGCATATTTACACCACGCTGAGCACAGTGATGACATGAAAGCAATTAATGAGAATCCATGCCATTTTATAAACTGTAATACACCTCTTCTTTTACCCAGAGATAATTTCATCCATCACTGACTGTAGGCACCTCGGGAAAGTCTAAGGAAACTGCTGCTAAGCACCATACTGCATAAGAAGTTCTAGCTAAACAGCAGACAAAAGTTATCTCCTTCTTAGCCTGAAATTAAAGAGAAGGCCTTATGAACAGAAAATGAAAATTCTGCAGCTGCAGTTTGTCAGTTGGTCTAGTCTAGACAATTTTTGGTCAGAGAAAAACAGGAATCCATCTTCCTGACATCATCTATTATATGCATTAAATCTAGTACATTGCTCTGATAAATAGTACTTCAGCTTTTATAATTAGTGTATTTCTGCCTGTACTTTCACTACATAAAAATGCATTAACTAGATATCCTATATTCTTGTCAACTTCTGACTTTGCTTGATCTGCATTTATTTATCCTGCATTAGACAGGTAACTGTAAATACATTATTACCACAATCCAATCACAGGAAATATTATGGAGCATTTGGGAAAATATTTCACCTCCTCGTTTTCAGCAACTGACTTGATAAAGTACCTCATATGCAGCCCTTGTATTTTATTGTAAAATTATTAGCATGACTGGTTTCTAGGATATAGGGTCTGAATATCTTCAACTGGAGAAATAGCTACAGGAGGGAAGGTACTTTGCTTTCCTCTGAAGCAGCCTAATTTGATGCGGTGTGGTACAGGATTTTATGTGAGATAAATGTTCCATTCATGTAGGAGATATAATTTTCCAGACATTTTCTTGTGGGGGCCGTGTCTTTGAATAGGATGGACCTGCTAGAGGTGACTGTGTCACTCAGAGTCTTACAGAGCATAACTCAGATCTATCACGCTTCAGATATTCAGCAACTCTTTGCTTGTTTCTCCTCTCTGAACACATATCAAACCAGGAACATTGTTGACATCCGGAAAATAGGGTAACAGATTTTATCAGAAAACTACTGGCCAAGTCAGATATGCACCCACAGGGATCTGTGATGGTCCCTGTGGCCCAGGAGCTCACTGGTAAGCAAAGCTTCCTCCAAGACTGAAAAGGCAAAGACCAAAGACATTGTTAAACCAAAGAGTGCTACTGTGCCCTGAGAAAACCATTGATGCCTCAGGTCAGCAAACACAATCAGGAGACAACAATCATCTTGTTCTGTGTCTCATTTGGTCTCAAAGAAATTACAGGGTTGGAGCCTTGGGTACTACCACACTGAAACATCAGGGATTTGATTGAATTTTAAATGGCAGTAGCACTAAGCTCTTTTAAAAATTATCATCTTCTAATATCATAAAGCTGTCTGAAATACTCAACTTTGCGTTCAGATCAGCACAACATCTTCATCAAAATTGCCTGAAAACATCAGCATTTCTAATGGTAAGTATGCTAGACTGGATGAGAATTTATGCATTTACTTAATTCAATAGCTTTGTGAATCCACCCTTTCTGCTTTCTTTCGTACAAACTTATATCCCACATACGATAATCTCTCTAAGCAATTCCTTCTACCTGCTAGATTGCCCCTCTTAGCCTGTGGTCTACTGTGTTACTCAAGGCAAGTTTCACACTTTTGAAGGTAGTTCATTTGCAACAGACAGCCATTTCTGTTCATTCAAGGATTTGATACAGTGCTAGTCCTCTTAATTACCGTGTACCATAAGATATTTATATGTCATATATCATGGTTGGCCTTTCCCGAGAGCTCTGAAGTGGCTCCTCTGAACTTTGTAGGCATGCTTCTATTCCTCAGGTTTCTCCTTTCGTATTTTTAAAGTTCAAGAATCACAAAATATGCTGCAGGAATAAAGGACCCCAAAGGTGCACATCTCACAACTTCCATGTAAAATATAATTTTATCCAATCTTGTGACAATAGCGACAGGCAATTCATTTTAGTTTTCTAGTAGGAATGTGGGCAGAGGTTATTAGCTCTCAAAATCCAGGAGCAATACACTGTATGAAAGTACAAATCCAACTTCCCCCATAAACAAACTTTCTCCTCTAAGAAACACTTGGATTCACAAGTCTATTGAGCAAAACAAAGATGAATACTCAAACAAAATCTTTGTGATTTGCAAGAGGGAATGTAAAAGAAAACATCACATGCAGCAAAAAATACAGATAATGCAATAATGGCAATCTCTGTTTTGTTGGTCCTCTATCTACCCCTGAAACCCTTCATCACTACCTGAAACTTTTGCCAGACTGATTGTGAATTTCTGTTCTGTATTATTTAATGCACTCTACCTCATTATAACCCTCTTGACAGCACAGAAGTAAGAGATGATCTGACAGAGTAAGCTGCCAGAAATAAAAGATATTTTAGCAGAAGAAAGCCTCTTTAAACAATGTGTTTCTGAAGGGAAATTCATCAAGGACAAGAGCAGTAAGAGAGTAATTCTTCAACAGTTAAGACATGAAATACAGACTATTGTGTAAAGCACAACTTTGCCAAAATCCATATGGAAGACTGAAACACAGCATTATGGGCAGATTTCTAATAAGGCATCAAGTCTATCCAGCAGTCTTCTTATGTAACAATCCTAAATGGGATATCTGTCAGTTAAATGGGAATCTGTCAGTTTAATGACAAACTCAGGCTAAATGTCTGAAAATCCTTGAATTTTTGGGATGATTAAAAATTGAAAATTAACCCAAATATAACAATTTGGATGATGAAATTTTGAGCCTGCTAATCACCAGAAACTTATTAAAAGCTTATTAAATGTACCTCTAGTATCTATGCCCCTACAGAGGATCACCCAGAACTTGCATTTTTGAGTTTAATCATTACTGCAGCAGATGCTATTATTTTTCCTCAGTAGAATCAAATAGGTCTAAAAGCGATTTGGTTTAGTCTAGATCAGCACTTTCCAACACATTTGAGTCTATTTGGAGCTGGATCATGTTTTTGAGGGGTTATGCTGTTTGCATCATGTCCTGAAACATCTTTAAACTACAAATTCTAATGTGAAAAAACAGTCATTTCCAGCTAATGAAAAATAGTTTTATGAATCAGGCACAATAAAAATTAATTAATTAGTTTAGAATAAATGTTGGATCTTTGTTTTGGGGTTTCCTACTTCTGTATCTTTGCAGTTACAACATTAGCAGGTATTTTTGCTAAAGCACAGCTTCATCCTCTTATAAATTAAATCCAGGAATCACATGACTCCATGATCTGAAAACTAAATAAATTGTTGGATATTTAAACTATAATACATTGTACAAGACTGAAAAATTTAAAAAATGGGCTGAATTACGTGATGGGTGGCATAAACAGTTGAAAATTTATTTTCTCTCTAAGAATTACCTTAAGAATGCTGATCCTGTGCTGTGGGCATTTAGGCAGTGAGGAATTATAGTGTTTGTTGGCAGAAACAATGCACCACTCAGAAGAGAGGCACTACATCTCAGCAAAGAAAATAGCCCAGACTATTACCAACCACCCTGCAACTGCCATGCTCCATGGTAGAATGGGATGTCATGTCCCATTAGCAGTATGTTAATGACACCCACCTTGAAACATAACTTTCAATTTTCAGAGGTGATGGGTAATGGATCATGGTCAAGGTTAAGGGGGATCTTGGTGAGTTAGAAATTTCTGTTTGTTCTTCATAGTCCCAAACAAAGCAGGTTGTTCAAAGTAAGGCTCTAAAACAACAGCCGTTTTAAGTCATGGGATGAAACATGACTCTAAAGCAATCAATATTTCCTCAGGCATTCAAGCAAGAAAAATTATTTTGGAAGTAGTCAATCAACTTCTTCATACCAAGAAGTGACATTCAGTCTAAATCACAAGTAATCTTTCCTGCCTATAATGCCTATAGTACTGCATACTATTTCATTTCCATTCATTTTTGCTAGAGATTAAGAAAGACCAATTAGAAAAATTGTACTATGACAGCTCTAAGAAGCAGCTTTTCTCTTTTCAAAAAACAAGGCATGTTTATGGTTTGGAAGATCTATTTTCTCACATTAGCTGGCATGATATAGGGCCATAGCTGCCCCTTTTCTACCTTGAAGGGTCTGAAAAGATTAATTTTCAAGTGAGTCAAATTTAACAGTGTACAGCAAGTATACTTAGCAAAAAGCTGTCTAAATAGAGCTTAACAGACATATGCATTTTCACAAATCATTTTGCAATCTGGAGTCTGATTTATATGTTTTGCCTTCCCTACATCTTTTTGAGGCAATTGTCGGAGCAATAACTAGAAAAGCAACATTGGCAACATATTGGAAAAATGATGGTTACAGATGGCATAAAGAATACTATCCTGTTGAAAATCTATAAAGACTTGGAGCAACAGACAAAAAGAATGAGATATAAAAATACTTTATAAAATCCAAAAGCATTCTAGTTTAGTAGCTTTATCTGCAGAGTTAACAAAATACACTTGAAATTTAAAGATAGAGACTGTAACAGGTCATGTTCTTAGTGCTGACCAAAGGTGAAGTCCAATTTGCTCCAAGCTGTACTGGAGCCAATACCTTCAACATGGTAATATTATATTCCCTACTTTTAATAATGCTCTCAGCTTGACACCATCAAGTTCTTGTATGTTTCTTTTGAAAAAGGAAAGTTTGTTTTCCTCAAAAGTCATTATATATGACATTTGCATTGCCTTTTTTTACCTTTCATTTTTTAATTATAGAAGAGACAAGGTTTGCTGGAACACAAAATCTAACCTACAAGTGTCCAGGATGACCATCTCCGAGGACAAGCGTGGACTCTTCACCAATGCTCTCATTAATGACATTAATTTTCTGTGTGTGCTGTGGTTTCCATAGAGGTGTTTAGATGCTGACACAAATCTGAAATGAATGAAGACTGTGGGAATCTGTGCGTAGGTGTGCAATAGCCAGGCTGCTTAGAGTTGAGCGTGACTGATGTGCAGATAGCAGGCTATGTGTGGAGAATTATAAACATGGAGGGGGGGAAAGATTAGTGCGCGTGTGAAAGGGAACTTGCTTTCTATTGCCTGACTTTGCAGCACACCCCCTCTCTCAAGGTTATCTCCTCTCTCCTCTCCCCATATTCGATTACACTTGACAGTGATGAGTGCTGCAGCCAGATGAGACACACTTATTTTGCTGAACAATCCCAGAGGACTTTGAAAGACAGAACAATCCCCCAGCCAAGAAACAACTTAGGTCTCCAGGATACAAGCTGGGCATTTTTATTTTTTCTTTAGAAATGGAGGTTCAGAGCAGCTGAGGTTATTTGTAGACGGAGGTCAAACCCAGCAAATATGGAGACTGTCAGTTTTAAGGGATGACTTTATGTTTATCCAGAAGTCCTGCTGCACCAATATGAAGCATTGCAGGACCAGTCTTTCCTAGGACTTCTGTTTTTAGTGAGCCACTCCAGTCACCAACCACGTATGAGGTTCCCCCAAGGCTGGACAAGGCAAACACAAGGCTCTGGCAGGCAAGGACTCAGAGGTGTCTCTGGGAGCCCCCGGCCCTGGCTGCATCCTGACAGTGTTCCTCTGTAGGTTTTGAGTTAGCAAACAGACATAAATGCCCCCTTTCTCTTGCTCTCCCTGCTAAGGTCTGGGGGCTGTGAAATTTTGCATAACTGTTGTTGGACTCCTAGGGAAGGATTCTGAAGCCCATTCCCAAGCCCCTTCCGTTATTTTGTGTCTTAGCATTAGAAAATACTCCCCATACAAAAGGCCCGAGTAAGTGTCTTTCTCCAAACTCCCTGCTTACGTCATTCCATGAAGGGAGGATGAGCAAGACCAATTAAAGATGGTGAATTCACTGTATTGGTTCATCACTTTAATGAAAAACCCTATATTCAAACACAAGTGGTCATTCCATTTTACTGTGTTCATGACTTTTTTCCCATAAGTATTAATTACTTTGCAAATCAAAATATGTGTGCATGTATGTACATTTATATAAGTGTGTGTATACACACATACAACACAAGGCAGGTTTAAATTAGATAGTGGGAGGAAATTCTTTACAGTGAGGGTACTAGGAGGCTGGAACAGATTGCCCAAAGAAGCTGTGGATGCTCCATCCCTGGAAGTGTTCAAGGCCAGAGTGAATAGAGCTCAGAGCAGCCTGGTCTGGTGGAAGGAGTGCCTGGGAGGAGAGTTGGAAATAGGTGATCTTTAAGATCCTTTCCACCCCAATCCACTCTGTGATTCTGTGAAATTTAGTACAATTTCCAGATTCTCTAGAATTTATCACACTCCATAGCAATTTGTTTCAGAGAAACCTACTGTCTTTATTTAAGTGTTACGTTTTATTTTGTACTGGGCAGTTTTCCAGCTACTAAACTTTTGTTATTTTATATCTAGATTAGTGGTGATGAGGGTATTTATAACAAGGATTTAAAACATGCTGCTGAAAGAAGGTGACACTAATAGACACTAAACTTTCCAAAGCTCCTCTTATTGTTCAAGTGTTGTGACTCTTTTAACGTGTTTTACCCAAGTTCATTATAGATGCATTCTTCATGGACTCTTAGAAGATACTTGAAGTTTCCTGGCAGTATTTCTGTAGCAATGCCTGTTATTCATTCAAGTTGAACTGGAATGTACTGGAGGATTTAATCCTTGTTCTGTTTGGTGCAATAAAAATATTGTCCACATAAAGTTACCAACAAACTAAGTTATGCAATCAATGACCAAATGAGCAATGGGATCAATCTTGCCCTAGACTTTACCTGCTTTTACCTGTTGGAGCACCAAATTTACAAATGTCTGCTTCATTGGATTCTTTCTCTCACCAGTCTGAGACATGTACCCTGCACACTGAATGAATTTTAAAATACTCAGTTCAAATCCCATAAAAGAGCAAGGCTGAAGACTTCAGTCACATTACTGCTGAAATTCAAAGTTGAGCTTTGACTGTACTTTCTTTTCCTACTGCTGCTGAGGTTATTGTTAGCATTAATTTTACTGAGAAAAGAAGAAGGTGGTTTAAAAAAAAAAAAACAACTTTCAAAAAGAGAAAGAACGAGTGGTTAAATAGCAGTGTTCTGCAAGATATACTTAGAATCAATCATTTTGCTGTTTTCTCAGCTACACTAGTGATCATGAACCCTGTATCTCCCCCCAAGCTCAGTGGCTATGCCAGCCCTTCCTTCTGAGAAGCTTCATGTGTCCTGTACAGGACCTCACAGTAGGTTTATGGATTCAGGAGAAAGCTCTGCTCAAAGAGGGGCAGGAAGTGAAAGGGGATTTGTTTGGTACAGCACACCAGAGTGTGCAAAAGGAAGAGCAAGCCATGAAGATAGAGAAATGGAAAGGGAGGTAGAAAAAAAGGAGTTATTTGTAGCTCATGGCAGACATTTTTTTCAATGAGGAGTTCTTCTGCCTTGACTTACTTTCATTTGGTAACTGGAACTGGAATTCCATTGGGCTAATTTGGAATTGATCACTAACACCTGGAAAAACATATTTCAACCTGCAAGATCCATAGGCAAAAGAGTTATGCACATAGAGCTGACAAATATTTTGTCTCTCTGACCTCCCAGTTGTTGGGATGGCAATGGCTAGAGCAAAATCTGCAAATGAAGTCACGTTTTCTTTTCTCTCATATCAGCTCACTGGGAAAAAAGCTGCATTTTTCATAAAAATGAAATGGACTTTCTCCATTCCTCATACATGGAGGTCCTGACATATAATCACTGCACATTTGCATTTGGCTCAAACTCACCACTCTGCTTCTAAGATATACTGGATTCTCAGGGGAGGAATTCGTTAGTCAAAAGATCTTACCATAGAAAAACTGTTACAGAATTCTGCAACGGCCTCACTGCTCTGGAAAAAAAACAAAAACAAAACCAAAAAATCTAAACCAAACAAGAAGCCCCCTCTCCTCTCAAACACCACGAAACCAAACAGAATGAAGACCAGCCAAACATCTTCCATGCCACCATTGGTTAAAACAAAAGGGAACACAAGTAGGGATACAGTTACAAGATGCTGTGGTTACAGGAGCCACTCTTCTACTGAAGACACGAGGAGTCATGAGCTATAAACCTCTGCTCTACATCTGCACCTTGCAGCTGTTAGAAGCAATGAGTGATAGATTCCAGAACCTTCTTCTGAGTTTTGAAATCAGTGTCAGTCCAGAGGCATTGATAGCTGCCTTTCGAGAAACAAGGGCTGTTTTTTTTCTGGTGAGAGGAAGGTGCTACTGTTAAGTTTGCCCCTGGGATGTTGTGAAGATCTGCCTCCTTGAACAGTCAAGTTCTTGTACATTGTACAGTGATCAAAATATAGTGGGAGCAATAAACCCAAATCTCTTGACAGCTGATAAGTAGCAACAGTAAGGAAGAGCTTCTGAGCAAGCCCACTCTGGCTGGGATGCAGGTAGGAGCTCAAAAGCAATACTTCAATAACTTAGTGCAGCCAGTCATCCTTCCCCTTTACCTGACACTTGTTTTTTTTCAAGTCAAGGCAAGGGGTATGGCTAAACATTGGCCATCTCCCCACCTCAGGCTGGCAAGGTAATGATGCAGAGTGTGGCTGATAGCACAGTTCACCTCTGTCTCCACATCGGAGAGGAAAGATCCAGTCTTTTCAGCAAATCAAATCAGCCAAAACCTGACTAGTCAGAGGAATTTCCAACTGACAAATAGGTCAGAGATCTCTCTCTA
This sequence comes from Falcunculus frontatus, assembly GCA_013398115.1. NCBI lineage: Eukaryota > Metazoa > Chordata > Aves > Passeriformes > Falcunculus > Falcunculus frontatus. The sequence continues at coordinate 331,031 of VZRV01010761.1, read as the reverse complement.
TCCTAAAGCGTTCTTGGGCAGAAGACAAAATATAATGTTTCGAAATGCAGGTCTAAATTTATATATGCAGTGCAATACTGCAGATATAATAGACTATTGGACCATGATACACATATTTTTGTTGGTCTTTCCACAGACAGAATTGTAACAAAAAACTGTAACTTAAAAACTGTGAGTGGTTCTATATATTAAATATAACGATACATGTGGATAATTTTATAACCCTAATTACATGTCTTTATAATTGCAATGGTTTGACATCAGTGAAACTCCAAAACTGAATGTGGTTTTATATGGTAAATACATAGATACATATGGATGATTTTATAACCATAATTGCATGTCTTTATAATTGCATTGATTTGATGTGATGCTTAATAGTTTTTCTCCTAAAATATCAAAGGCAAAACAAAATACACAGCTTTTCACATTTGTGTGATCCCTTCGGGGCAGTTCTTACACTTTTTTCTTAGGGCTGGAGCTCTAGACATAGCATCCAAAACCAGGAGAGTAGCAGGTACTGCAGATTGACTGTAATCAGAGCCTTGTTCCCTTTTAAGAGAATTCAGTAGGTGTTCCAAATTGAAAGATTTTGGCTTAACACGGTTTTATACCTATATTCACAAACAATACTGCCTCAGTCACTTTCAATCTCAAGTGTACATGACTAACTAGTAATTTCCCGCATTTGTGACATGCCATGATCTTGTTTGATGCTGTCAAACTTTGCGACTACGCAGAAAAGCAGTGGCAGGTTGATAGTGAATGACCCCCAGTAAGTAATTTTGAAATTGCCAGACTTTGCTCTGCAAGTTTAGTCTCTCATAGCAACATGGGCAGCATATCATTCTGTGCTGGCTTCATTAAAAGAAAACGATTCCGTCTTTCAGTTAAAAAAAAAGAAAAGCTGTAACTGTTGAAGCAGCATGCACCTAATAAGCTACTTCTAAATCTGGCTCCATCATTTCAGTCTGTGGACTAGCAGAACAGAGCTTGCAGAATCCTTCTCAAGTAAGTATTGCTTTCTCTTAACTGCATATTTTTATTTTTTACTTAAAATTTATAACAGGTAGTAAAGAAGTCTTTGGCATTGAATTAGTGGTGCTGCAATATGACAACTGGGTGCCTGCTTTAAACATGAATTAACATGCTCTGCTGTTTCATTTGGCAGACATTACTGTCTTTAAAATGAAATAGTTAATACATTAAGGTACAAGACAGCAAATTATATGGATGAAGCTTCCTAAAGCTGCACTGCTGGAAAGCTAATGAAATTATTTATAATTGACTGTCATGATAGGGTTTTTTTAATGAGTTATGTATCTTTTATTTGCATAATGCACATCATGGAACGTGTCTACTTGATCTCATCAAAACCGGAATATTTATTCTGAATATGCTACTGGCCATTAAGTATGAAATTAGCAAAATAATTTATATCTTCAAGAAAGGAAAAATTCAGGCAGTGGCATTAATATTAATAAAGCTAATATGTACACATTAAACCTAGCTCAGGTTTGTATTAAATTATGAAGGAAAATATATGTAGTGCAGGACTTTGTCTAATTATACAAAGTATTAGTCAAACATTGCTAAAACAAACAGAGTATAGATGAAATAATTGTTTGTATGAAAAACAACATAAATGCATAACATTTGCCAAAACAAACAGCACATACTGTAGCATGCTTTCTGCAAGAGTATTTAAACAGCTCTGATGGACATGTCTCTTTAATATAATGAATGAGGTGGGACTATGGCCGTGAAAGGAAAGTAAATAACAATATTTTTTTTCATGCTTAAATTGCAACTGTTGTAATAGAAAGGAGTTAGGAACAGGCAATGCACAGGGCTACTTTCACATTTGGTATGCAAACACACACATATCCAAATACAAACAGACCTTTTTTTTCTTGTTTAGTCATAGCTGCTTATCACCAATTCCTGTGACAGGCAACTCTGATTGCAAACATGCAGGTTTGCAGCACTCAGCAGAAATATACTGTAGCTGCATCTGAGGCATTACAGCACCAGAACTAATATTCTGGAAACGTTTAACACAAGCATATCCTATACTTCCAAATAATAATATTTATCATCGTTTTTTATGTAGGGAAAATTATGCTGCAAAAAAAATTCATGCTGTTTAGTTAACTTCCACAGAAAACGACATAAATACTTCCCTCCTGCTCAAGTTATCCATCCCCCAACAACCCATGGTAACAGCAGTCAAGAAATTACCATTTATTTCTCCCAGTTATTTTCAAATTACTCAGAACAACGAATTTCAAGACACTTTCAGCCCAACTCATTTATACTCAGGCAAGGTTTTTTTTAAGCAAACTTTTTCAGGACATATTGAAGCATGGAACTGGAAAAACCATTTCCTTTTTTACTGTGTAATAGAAATAGAAAGCTTTTGGCAGATTATGTATATGCGGAGATAAAGAATGGAAACAGAGAAAACAAAATTACTGTGTTCTAGGTATGGTGAACAATAATATATCCTTCCTCTGGCAAGCAACATTAAGCTTCCCAAGGGCCAGCTCTAAAGAGCCTAATAAATTAGAAGCCAATAATGAAGAGGTTTAGTCCGACATTCCACAGCCCTTCCCAAAATCTCAGGAAAACACAGCATAGAAATAACAAGGCCAGTAAATAGTGAAATTTATGGTACCATCCCTACAAGACTAAAGGAGACATCAGTGAGCAGAAATGCCACTAACAAGCTTAGACCATTTCAACAGCTGTTACTCTTTATCAACTAGAGGAGGCAATCCTTGGTAACTATTTCTGAGACATACTAAGAGGGTGAGGAAGAGGCAGAGAACTGCCTTTGGGAGGTCTTTAAGGGGAAATGGTGACTTCATGATAGAGGGGACAGCATTGCCCAGGTAAAAAAAGCTTATTCCTTCCTTATACTTTGTGATTTCCTAATCTTGAAAAAGAATGATCCTAATGAAATCCCACAAACCTGGTACAGGTCTATTGCTCTTGTGAAGCCAAAGCCCCTATGCAGGATTTGACCCACTAAAAAGAACTGTGAATTTTTGTATTATGCTCTGGAACAACTTGGTCTAACACATATTTCACTAATTTGAATAAGCTCATTGGATTGGGGGGGAAAAAAAAGAAGAGAGAGAGAATATCATAGCAACATCTTATTCCTTTGTGGTTTATGCATTTAACAAAGACTTACCTTCCAGTCTTAAACTCTCCTCTATGTTTAACATTTAATTAGCAGAATTGCATATTCCTGCAGATATAAAAAAAAGATGACAAGAAAAACACTGCTGCACTGAAAGATCTCTTCAATACTCCTTGAAGCATGAATGGGAAGGACTTTGGGTAGCTTTAGCTCACCACTAATATGGTATCACATGAGAAAGGGACATTATATGGCTTCAGAGACAGCAAGGCCTTACAGATTGTGGCATCCAGCATAAATTTAGGAATGGATTAAAGTAAAATAAAGTGGTATATAAAATACCATTAATTTTAAAATATAACATAATTAAAGAGTGGGAAATATTTTCATTCCACCAGAAGAAAGAAAGCAGTGTATATTTATCTTAAGCCTGATTTTGCATGAGAAACTAATTCCATTCCTCCACTCATTTTTTCCTCTCTACTGTTGTAAATTTTCTCATACTTTTTTCCCCTCTCGTTAATGATGATAATAATGATTATTATGATAATAATAATAATTATGATTATGAATATTATTGGGGAAAAAAAAGAGAGAAAAAGGAGAGGAAGATGAGGAAAATTGTATATCTAATTTGGAAAGCCACATGACACTGCCAGACTACCTCAAAGAAAGACATGTTTGAAGACTAGACATTTTCCTAAAAATACACATTTTCAAGGAGCAGTGGAAGAAACTAAGACTCCTCATCTGTGTATCCTCAGAAGGATCAATTATTTTACTGTCTTTTCACCAAGCAACTACAAAGTGAACTGGAGACACAGAATCAAATGCTAGTGTAATGCAGATGACCTACAGCTCTACCCATCCTACAGCACGGCCACAAAAACGGTACAGCGTGTGAAGAAGAGCTCATGGAGCAGCTGGCTAAAGCAGAAACTGAGCAAGAAAAAGATGATGTTGGCAGAGGATAGACAGCATTTTGAGGACTCATTCACAGTCAAGGTAGGCAGCCGCGGTTGGTCACTTAAACGCAGATCTGATAAAGAAACTGTTATTCACAGATACTGTTAACTTCTCTTAGCTAGGAAGCTCTATCTCTCTTGGGTGGGGACAAAAATTTCTCAGACAAGTGATATTACAAGCTTTTAGTGCTAAGAAGGTCCAATATGAAGGAAAAGCTATAGCGTTTATGCTCTGAAGCTTGGCCTAAGTAGACCACTAATCCGTTCCTTACACTGTAGATCAGCCTCATATCATTTTGTATTCCTCTCTTCCAAGCAGTCCATTGTCTGGACTGTGGATAAATAAAAGATCACTTAAAACACTTGGAAAAAAATTACAGTCTGCCACTTCATTTCTCTGGCTTTTCTCAGCAAGAGTAAAATTTCTCTTCGTGGGAGAGAAGAAGTCCCTTGGTAATTAAGAGTAGCCAAATGTCATTAGCTAGTGCCACAAGTGCCTTGTATATATCTCTGAAAAACTTTAAAGATATGTGAAGTAACGTGTGTCCACAGTGCCATTTTCTACTGCTAGGGAGCAGACAGAGCAACAGCAAACAGCTTACAATTGATACTGATTTGGCTGCTTGCACAGTAATGGAAGGTGCTCTGACATGATGATATTGAGTGCAATAAGAGCCTGTGTCCAATGGGTTGCTGTACTGGAATTAAAAAAAAAAAATGGTATATTAAAACGTTTTGTGCTTGCATTTTTCTCTTTAATTTTTCATTTATTTTTAAAGATATAAATATAGCTTGCATTTTAATTGGGTCTAATTTTACTGCAGCTGTAGCATTTGCCAGAGAACAGTGGCTCTGTTTTCAGGGTGGTGCAGGATTTATACCAAAAAAACCATCTCTTCTCTAATGCTCAGCACTTCTTAGAGGCCTATCACAGCTCTGTCTAGTATACAGCTATAAATTAAATGAATCAGACTTATGGATGTTGACAAGAAAGATGACACAGCAATTTGTTGCCTTTAGTTTAGTCACCCTGTAGTTGTAAAACACATAAATGTTTTACTCATCATGGAGGAGAGGTTGATTAATGAGAATTTAGAGCAATTTAGATCCATTATATATTTAGATTCAAGGCTGAATGCAGATACCGTCCACCATGCAGATTCCTGCAGAGAAACATTAGTCTCTGTTCTTTAAGACACCACAGTAGCTTTTCACCTCCTTTTCATGCCAAAAATCCTCTGCCATTTCTTAAGAATCCAGACTGATTTAATGGTGGCAGTACTGGTCCAATTTTCTGTTTGTCCTAACATGTTACAAATCTACCAACAACTGATAGAAAATGGAAAAACCCCATTTTAACTTGTTCACATTAGCAGTCATGCATTAAAATAATTGGATTTTCATTCTACTGGTCCTGAAGATAGCTAGATCTTACAGACTTTGAGCAAACGTCTGCTTAAATTCTACTTAGGGCTGAAACACTTTCAAGCAGAACCTAGTGAGGTAAAACCAATACATACAACACTGACTGCATCTCCACTCCGTTACAAATTGTTTGTTCCAAAAGGAAACAAAAATGGTGAAAGTAATATTTAATGAAATTGAATTTTTGCTGTGTGAGGCCTAGAATCCTAGAAATAGATATTACTCCCATTAATTTGAAAATGTGGTAGACTTTCTGGAAAAGAACTAAATAGAATAATGCTGAGAAGAGTTTAAGGAAACACTGTCTTGCTGATGAAACTGGTCTAGGCAACCTTATATTAAAAGCAAATTTTATTTGATAACCATGACAGAAAAAAAAAGAAAAATAAACCATCTCTTAGAAAAAACCCAGAGAGGAACATCTGTATTATTTAAAGTGATAAACTAAAGTGCAATACTGAAAGGTCCCATAAAATACTTGAAAATTAACTGCATTAAGTGTGAAGAAGACTGGATAAGACATGATAAAATTTTCATTAAAGGCGAGAGGGAAGAGTACATCTGAGTAAGAATGGGCACTGTGAGAGCTGGGATATAGCTATTTTAAGAGTGGAGTATCTGCTGAGAGATGTACACATCTGTAGGGCAAACAGAGCTTTGAACTGAATGCCATTCCTACAAATACTAGTAAGTTTGACCCTGGTGCTTAGGCAATATTTCTGAATAGCTGAAAGGCTGAGTGAGAACTAGGAACAAAAATACAGGAAGTACACACCATTATAATGGAAAACATGTTCTTTGCTTCAACAAGAACAGCACAGACAACAATGTTATTATTCATCCATAATCTTGGAGTCTACTCACTGACTGTAAAAGACTCTGGAACCAGTCTTAATTGCAATTAAAATAAACCTCAGTATTGTTTAAAAATCAGATTTACTTTATTTTTCATTAATATACTTCATTAAATAACTTTTATGAATCTCAAAATGTAAAAAACCTTTATACATGTTTGGGTTTTTTAATGTAGATAATCTGCTGAAGATACTCTTGTTCATGTATCAAAAGATACATTTTTAGATACAGAAAAACTTAGTACTAGAACTGTTGAATATTGTCTGCTTTGACCCAAAAATGATCATATCTTCCAGAGCTCTACACAAGGAAACTTCTAGTTGTCATAACAACATCCTGCAGCAAATACAAGATAGCTTGTACTTGCTTTTAATACAATTAGCAAATGTTGACATCTCCTGAAGATTAAAAACCAGGGATGTTATTTAAAAGGGAGGGTGAAATGATTTTTTTTTAATTCCCACAAAATTCAGCTTTTAAATTAAAATCTTAAGCCAATGGTCTGTAGAAATATTCCATTGCATCAAGTCATATTTGCAGGTAACTCTGTTATGCTCCATGTTTATGCAAAACACGCAGGTTTCTAATAATGTCTTTGTAAAATGACACTCAGAATATAAATAAGCCTAAATTTAGAAAAATCCTGATGTGTTTTCCTAAGTAACAAGTTTACTAGAAAAATTCCTGAATGCTTCAATCTTGTCAAATGCAATACTAAGTCATTATGAAAGTCCCATTTAAGCTATGATAACTATCATTCCATTATAAATGTTCCAGATTCAACAGTCAGTTTATCAGGAAAGGATCAGTGTCACTCTGTTTAATTTCTTATATTAACACTAAAATAGGATAGAACATCTTAGCCATTGTAACACACAAAATTACAAACTGTATCCACTCGAGTCCCTGGAAATGGTTCACTTATGAGCGAGCCTTGATGGTATCTGGAGATGTCCCCTCATGCAAGATTGGGTATCATAGAAGTACATAGAAAAATACAGACCTTTCCTAATTTAAAGAATACAGTCCTTTCCTAACTTAAAGACCAGTTAATGGCAGCTACGGACCAAAGTGAAGGTGTTGACCAAAGGTCAATGAACTAGATAACGGCAGAGCTGCTGATAAAGGACATCTTGGATATAGTGAAGTCTGTCACTTCAGTAAGTAGTAAGACAGTTTTCAGTTGATTTGCAAAGACATACTTTTTTATTCCAACAATTGTGCCCACCATTTCTAAAGTAGGGCAAAATTAATGCATAACTTTTTCTCTTAAGATTATTTTAATGTTAATACTACTGGTTCAGAAGAACTTAGAAGTCTGACAAGCATCCACCTAGCTGAGGCATATTGTAGTAATAAATAAAAGAAGAATTTGAGCTCTCTGAAGGTATTTATTTCAAGAATACAGCCCAGACTACTGCAGTAAAGCATTGCCATCCACAGACACACCTGGTTGCATTGGAACAGGAAATTCCCCATATCAGCAATGTCTTCAAAGAGATTTAAATATATAAGGTAAAATAACTTGAACACTTCAAAAATAAGTCACTTAACATATGGAAAATAAATAATGAGCATCAAATAATCAAAAAAAAATTTCAAGATACCAAACATTCAGATTTTAAAGCGCATTATGTTTTAATATTCAGCTTCTCTATTTGTACACATAATGGAAATAATTTCTTCAATTCAGGTAGTCTCTAGAGAATATTTTGGTGAATTTACTTAAGAGAGAACACTGAATAGTTACTGTTACTACAAATTTTGATAACATCTGTTCTGACCAAGATTCACAGTGATTGATATGAAAAGATCTGTATCTTTTAAGTAAGAATTATTTTTCATTTTGCAGCTGTGGATAACTTTTTTTCCTAATTATCAGATATGTCTGTGTCATATGCCTAGTGTCATTAAGCAGAAATCATCTGAAGGAAGAAAAGCAGCAGTATAAGCAGTATGACACCCACGTGTGTTATGTACCTTACCTAAGTTACCTATAACCATATATCTATATCTATATTTGACTGCTATGCAAATAACATCTTTCTGAACAAAAGAGCTCTTTCCTGACAATAAAAGAAAATTATATGATCCATTTTTATTGGCTGTACCACAGACTTTTTAAATTCATACCTTAAAATTTGCACACATGCAACAGATAGCTGAATTTATGCTTGTAGTTAACACGGCTTTATTCTTGTACGAAGTAGCCCAATCTCTCATGAATAAAAAAGTTCTTCTCCAAATATGTACAAGTCTTTACAGGTTCTGGCTTAACAACGAGGCTTGCTCTGTTTCTGAAACAGGTATTATTAATTAAGTCCATTAAAACTGCGGAACTCACACTTTGCCAAGCTCTAATGGATATGGAAGGCAAAAGACCTAAGATGGATTAGCATAGACCCTATGTAATTCAGAATCCTGTTTGCCTCAAGAGTAACATTAAGTTTGTAGAATTCTGTATTGTACATACTGAAAAATCCCTAAATTCTCGCTTTACAAGAAGAGAGTGATGCTGTATTGCTCCCTGACTGCATTGAAAAGGTCATGAAAATCTTTGTGTTGACAATTGAAAGCATTTGCCAGCCCTCTAAACTGTTAGCATTCACATTCAAGTGAGAGAGGCATAAATTCATCTAAAACAAGACAGTGTGAACAAGATTTATGCATTTTAATCCCCATTATCTCTGTGATCAGGATAATGTTTGTAGCATGCAATGGAATGGCACAGTCCCATAGAAAATATGGAAGCATTTCAAAAAGTAATTCCAGTAAAAGCAATTGATTTCTGATGTGTTAAAAAGATCTTCATGTTCCCCTGTTATTTGCAAAATTAATGTACTTACTATGTTAATTTGAGAGATTTGCAACTCTTCAGCAGCTTTTATGAACTATGATTTAAATGAGTGTTGGAATTACCAACGTGGAGACAATAAATTCTAGGCAGTAAGTAAAGCGCCTTGTAATGAGGGACCTAAATGCCTGCTTCAAAAGCACATGGAAGTACATTTCAGCTCAAGCTGCTGTTGACCTGTCAGCTATGCATGATATTTTTAAATGTGCTCTTGTCTTTAAGGGAGGTCACTCAGTTTTCTGCTTGTGAGTTTCTTCTCTTCTCTTTGTCTGCTTGCTGCATTTGACAATAATGTAAACAGAGTCTGGATCCACCACACAAAAAGGGAGAAATCACCTGCTTTCACCCTAATGCTAAAGTAAGCAGACGCAAAAAATTGAAAAAACCCACCCTTTCAAATTTATCAGTCCTTTCTCTGGTCAGTTCCTGTGTCTGCACATCACTGGGACACTACAAGTATCCATGCTGATTATAAAGTCAGAATATAGTTTTTAATCTCACTTAAACTAGTCCTTAAGTTCCTGCATATACAAACCAAAAACATAAATTCTTCACTTCAGCATTCAGACTCGCCTGTCTATAAAGACAGTAAATAATGAGAGGAACTTCACATACAAGGTACTGAAGGAACTTTTCTTTACTACTCCAAGCTCATTGACAATGTTGAAATATTGCACCTTGCTTTGGATTCTAACCTTTTAAAATTATTTTAGAATTAAAATTATGACAAAAACAAGCAGGTAGGAAGTGAAAACCACGTTTTGTTTGCTTTTCTGGATGTAGCAGATTTGTCACTAACTTTTAATAGAGCAGCAAACACTAGTAGCATTAGGACAATATAGCATGACCTTCTCTACTATTGGATTTTAAAAAGCCCTGAAACAGAACCACCCCAGACTTTACTTAGTGAGAATTGATCTACATCATGGTAGTTTGGTTTCCAGTTCAACAAACAGGAATATATCATATGTTGCTCTGGGTCAATGAAAGCCCATGCTCATCCACTGAGCACTCAATACCCTGGAAAATTTGCATGTTCTATAGATTCTGTTCATTAGTATGGTTAATTAAAATGATGAGAATTTTCTATTGATCTAATTATGAAACATATGCGTAATTTGGGGTGCATATGGGACAAAATGTGGTGGGTGCGTTGTTATGCTTTTCAAAGACATCTGTTTTCTTAGAAGTTAGATGACAATTTATGGGAATCCCTCTTGCACTGACAGTATTTGACATATAGACACTAAAGTAAATGGAAAGGTTCCATTTCCCCAGTTAAGCCAGAGGGTGCTGTGCCTGGAAGATCAGCCAAGCAAGAGGGGGTTGGCAGGGTGAATGAAGAAAGAGCATGCAATGCATGCACCGCTGCATGTGCACCAGAAGTAGGAACTGATGCAGAGAGGAACCTCTCTGGAGATTTGGCAATGAACAGTTACTCAAAACGCTGCAGCTCCAGTGAGGACAGCTTTGAGTTACAGGGTAGCGCAAGGTCAGAAGCTAAAAGCTTTGTTAAAAGCAAAAATAAGGATGAAGGCTATCGACCCCATCGATCAAAGCACTGTCAAAAAGGGGGTGAAAAAACTCACGGACTGGAACACTCTTCTCTATATCCAGCAGAAGTGGGAAATGCAAGCCAAAAGCTCCAGAGGCAGAAGAAGGCTCACAAGAAAAGCAGTTCCTCTACATCTGACTTGAGCTTGGTGAGTCAAGGATCATCAAGTTCATTGTCTGTTGTGGAAGAAAAAATAGAAGCTAAACTCAAATTCTCTCAATTTATTAATGAAGTTACTTTCAGAGTGCTTGATCCCATGAGCCTGAGGGCATACCGAGCTGCTAAACTGAAAAATACCTTTCCATCCAGTGTGAGAAGCTTAGATGATTTTCATATTAAGAGAAAGTCTCCTGAAAACTGGAAAGAAAATATTCTAGATGGGAAGACCCATGAAGAAGTAGACTTAGAGACTCTGAGAAGTGACGACATCGTGGCTGGAGCACAAACACACAAATTAGAGAAATCGTTGTCCCTGGATACAAGTCCCTCTTTCAGGTCATTTGATAATGGTGTCTCATGCAGAACAAGATCTGGCTTGCCAGTAGAAATTATGATTTCTCAAAGCAAAGGAATGCCAGCCACAAAATCTGCGTCTCTTCCTAGAAGTACAAGCATGGTGAGCTCTCTCAAATACGTTCTTTGGGTGGTATATGACAAGTACTTATGCGTTAGCATGGCTATTTGAAAAGTGTTTCTGTCTTCCTGGGTGGGCTCTTACCATGTAAACAAACTTTTCTCCAGGGTGGGAACAACCACGGCATGTTCATTTTCAGTAGCTCAAGAAACCAGCTGTAGAAGGTAGGGAGGAAGGAAAACCAGAACACAATTCCCTAGTCCTTTCAGTTTGGTGTTGTAGAAGATGGCTTTACAAGATCAAACAGGAAGGTTATTCCTGCACTGCAATGAACCGTATGTATAAGCAGGTCAGCTTGATATGAACAGTCAAGGCACCCTCAGAAAAGGGTGAAGAGAGCAATGTGACAGACCACTCAGGTATTCAAGCTCTCTAGCTTAGAACTTGCTCAGGTATCTCTACACTAAACAAGAATGCTCAGTTAGTGTGTTTTAGTACTACTGAGAACTCTGACGTCCTGAAAGTGTTGCTAATGTTTGTGTGTCTGGAATTAATACATATCAATTGATAATTTCTTTATTGGTATGCTAAAAAAAACCCAAGCAACCACAAAACCTTAAGAACTACAAAAAAAAAGAAAAACTAAAAAAGGCTGAAGCTCTTCTGTGGTCTGGTAAAAAAAAATTATGTTTTTAATTTTTTCTTATGAGATTCTTGGTTTTGTTGAGGAAGAGGTATTTATGCCTATGAAAGAGGTCAAAGGGAAGTTGTTTGCTAGCATGGCACGGTCTGAAATCCTGCACTGCCAAACCTTGAACTGATACATTATGTTAGTGTCTCTCCAGAGTAGTGTTTGCAATTCCACTAAAACAATAAAGGTCCAGAAACTATTGCTTAAGACTATATACATGTACACAGACGTTGCTAAACTGGGAGCTATTACAATTGCATTATTCTTTAAAAAGTCTATTCAAGTTTAAAAACAAAGAACAAAAAGTTATTTCATTTCAGAGAGGACTGCAGCAAATAGGAGAACATCCCAGTCTTAAGAATTTCATTCAAACTTCAGCAACCCAAGCTTAGGATTTTATGTCCTTGGATGTTTTAATTGTGACCCATCAAAGATGTCTGGAGGGAGAAGAGATGAAAGGTAATGAAACAGAGAGAATTTGCACACTATGTTGTGTCACAGCTCCACAATGAGAGCTGTCCTGCAAAGGGGTGAGGAAGCTCCAGTCTGAGCCCATGGCAGGATATGCTTTTTTCAAATTTTAATTAAGCATCTGTCAGAGCATCTTTTCCAGTGGACTCGATTATATGTACATATTGAAACTTCCAACCGATCGAGTACTCACTGACTTAACACTGCTGAGTGCTCTGTGATTCCATGTAGTTAGTGTAGGCATCAGTCTACTCCAGTTTAAGCATCAGTCTGCTCTAAGCCTAGTCATCTAAATTAAACACGGTAGTTACCAAACATTTTACCTCAACAAACAATGCCTCATACTGCAGAGCTCAACATGAGAGAAGAAAGGAGTGGCAGGGCAAAACAGAAGAGCAAAACATGTTCAGCCTCATCTACAGATTCATGTCTTTGCATTCACAGATGAAAAAGCTTTGACTTCAATGCAATTTACTTAGTGCCAGTCCTCTCCTGAAGCATACCTAGCAAGAAGCAAAAGGATAACTGTACAGTCTTGGGTGTCATTATTGTAGAGATATTTAAAAGTACTTGGTTATGTAATGTACATTTGAATACACATATAGAAGATTGCCTAAAATTGTTTCATGTTTTAGTTGCCAAGTTATTATTCGTGTGCAGAAGATAATCTTTGAGAGAAAGAAATCATAAGATTACATTGATTAAAGTATAAAAACTGGGTAGCAAAGGTATAATAACACACTTCCTGAAGAGCATGAAAGAACATGCCTGGAAGTTTGAGGTTAAAAAAGCTGCACCTAATAAAAAAAATATGTGACTCAGAAGATGAATGCTGTGTCTTTGCCTCCTGTCTATTATGTTTTCTGAAGACCCCTGAGGTGCCCATAACTGCCTCTCTACTACAGCTGATTGGATCCAGACCCACTAAAGTGATTTTCAACTTTTGGACTTCTGAGAACTGATCAAAATGTCCAATTTCTGCAACAAGTATTTATTGGTTTGCAAACAGCTGCTGCAGAAATGAAATCTCACAGAAAACCAACCGCCACTGTAGATTTATGCAGAGAAATTTCTGGACAGCTAGCAGAATAAAAAACGATGCTTCATTTTGTGGCTGAAGTTAAAGGGAATTGTGATAGGTAGAAAGCAATTCCAAAATACAATGGACATGACCTTGGTGTGGTCTAAATATTTTAGTAACCTGGCCAGCAGGATGAAATAATTTTTCACTTCAATGTATTGATCTAAATTTGAAGTCAATGGACAAACAAGCAGGAGAGGAAAATGCTGTAACTAAATGAAAGCAAACCTCCGAGTCTGAATCTACACCAATGTAGTGGAGGGTGTGCAACTCGAGACTATGTCATACTTCCAGACTGAAATGATATGACCAGTTCAGTGGGCTGAAAAATGCAGGAAATGTCTGAAAAGAGTTGTATACAATGGAAAGTTTCTAAGAACTGGAAAGACATGCTTGTCAGAGTCTGTCAAAAGACAGATCAATACAGAGAGAAATGTGGATGGATCCAAACAATACCTATTTTTTCTTAGACTCAGGGTATGTTTCAAAGAAAGCCAGGTATGAAAGGAGATTAGCCTGTTTCTTTTAATACATATTTTATCTCAAATACATTTGTTCCAAGTAACCAATGCCTTCAGGAAAGCTTTATATATCACTACTACTGTTCCAGGAAGAAAACACAGGTAAAAATTTAATTCTTAAATAATCATACAGGAATCTGACTTCAGACCTGAGTAAGTCTGCAGTACCTTAGGGTTTGAATCAACCTGAAAATTATATTTCTGTTAACTTCAGTAATACACGAATGAGGATCAGCTTTCCAGCTAGGTCTAATCTTTACATACCTACTTTTACCTACACAAGGAACCATATAAAACAACATTAGACATTGATTTTCTTGATCACAGGAAGTCAATTTCTTTCTTAGAAGAACTGTATCTTTCCATCTTACATTAAACTATTGGTAGTATGCATTCTGTGTGCAAGAGGTCTTAGAAAGAATTTTTGACCTCACCATTGCAACTATATGTATACATATCCTAAAGAACTGTGCATTTCTCACCTAAGACCATGTCATTATCACAGAAAATAAATAGGGGCAAGTCTGATCAATACAAATGACTTACCAAGCTGCAGAGGCTGTCTTAAAAAACAAGCTTGGGTTGGGATAGTGTCACTTGTACGTTTTGGAAGTTAAGACTTCAGATACTGATTAGGGCAGGTGATGAGAGGCAGAAACTCAGCCATGCTCCACAGGAACTTACCGTGCTTATGGAGCCATAGATTCCTCATAGTCCCCATAATCACTCCCTAGACACCCCTATATATCTGGATCACTGAATATTCTGAGTTGGAAGGGACCGACAGGGATTATCAAATCCAACTCTTAAATGAAGGCCCACACAGGGATCAAACCTGCAGCCTTGGCGTTATTAGCATCAGGCTCTGACCAACCGAGCTAAGAATGTTAAGGAGTGGAAGGGACCTTAAATGCCATCTAGTCCCAACCCCCCCGCCATGGGCAGTGACACCTTCCACTAAAGCACATTGCTCAAGACCTTACCCAACCTGGCCTTGAACACTGCCAGGGACGGGGCATCGACAACCTCCCTGGGCAACCTGTTCCAGTGCCTCACCACCCTCACAGTGAAGAAGTTCTTCCTAACATCTAACCTAAATTTCCTCTCTTTTACTTTGTACCCTGTATTTCTTGTCCTATCACCGCAGTTCACAATGAGTCCCTCTCCAGCTTTCCTGTAGCCCCTTCAGTTACTGTAAGGTTGCTGTGAGTTCTCCATTCAACTTTCTCTTCTCCAGGCTCAACAGCCCCAAATTCCTCAGCCTGTCTTTGTAGAGAAGGATGCTCCAGTCCTTTTTTCGTCTTTATGCCTCCCTCTGGACTTGCTCCAACAGTTCCATGTTCTTCTGGTGGGCACACCAGAGCTGGATACGGAACTCCACGTGGGGTTCCACAAGGGCAGAATAGAGGAGCAGAATCCCCTCCCTTGACCTGCTGCCCACACTCCTTTGGACGCAGCCCAGCACACGGTTGTTTTTCTGGGCCGTGAGCACACTTTGCCAGCTCATACTGAATTATTCATCAACCATCACCCCCAAGTCTTTCTCCACAGGGCTGCTCTCAAGCAATTCTCTGCCCAGCCTGTAGGTCTGCCTGGGATTGCTGTGATCCGGGTGTAGGACCTTGTATTTCACTTTGCTGAACTTCCAGTCTGAGAATAATTTGCTGGACCTGCAAAGCTGCACCAGTGAAGACAGATGCAATGGCAACTGCTTATTTCCTAGACATTGCCTGGCTCAGGCTGGTGCTTCAGCCACCTGGAGAGTCACTGTGCAGTCATGCTCCCTCCTGTGTGATTTAGTCTCAAGGGTCAAACTTTGACCCCATATAAGCCATTCGATTCCCTCCTGTAGCCTTAGCAAAACTATCTGAAAACAAAGTATTCACTCTTACTCTGATTTCAAACAATGTGTGCCTTAAAGGATTTAATTTCTATAACCCTTGAGAGAGAAGGGGACAATTGCCTGTTACAAAGGCTTGCATCCTTATAAAATGCAGATGAATGAAGCACAAACTAGAATAATATCCGTTTTCATTCCTCTCTCAAGAAATCATTATTACAATAACAATTGTAAAGAAGAAAAATAACCAGAGTAGACATTTATCTAGGATATTGAGAGGATTCAAAGATTCATGTATATCTCTAATCCAGGTAGGCTGTTTAATTCTTAACGAACCCTGTAGATAGCCACTGAAGTAAAGTGTCACAGACATTAACACAAACAAGGAAAATGATATTAACTTCTGCTCTTTTACTATTTGTTATCCATGAGGATTCCTGCTGTTCATTACAAGTTCTCTTGCAAGATAAATGCCTGAGCACGGGGATAGCTCTCTGGAGGTGCACAAGCATATTTAGAAATTACAGCCTTGCACACCTGAACTTCACAGGCATTAAGGGGTTTGATCCCCATATGGGCCATTCTCTTAAGAGCTGAACTCAGAGATACTCGTGGTTCCCTTCCAACTCAGAATATTCTGTGAAATCTATGAAATCTGTAAGAATAGAGGAAGATTGTCATGCAAAGGCTGCGGTAGAATTCCACAGCAGTAGAAGATGCAACCAATCTCCCATTTCTAAATGGAAGTTTCTAGGGCAGTTTCTAGGTTCTCATTTTCTAGGGCACCTGAGTGCTAACAGAATCTTGCTGAAAGAGCAGACAAGATTTTTGTTGCGCTAGGTCAAAGCTCTTTTATACAGGAAGGTTTTCAGTCCTCTTTCAGCCCTTCCATCCTGCCATCATGATGCAAAAATAGACATTTGCTTTGTTCTTGGATGAATACCAAATCTTTCATTTCTATTTACAGTACAGCGATGTTTACAAGTAAGATTTGGGTTCAAATACATTATAATGGAAAGTATATATTGCTTCACTGACTCATGCATGCAATATGCTAAAGGAGAGATAGTAAGAGGTGGCACCAGAAGGAAAGGGTGATGAGATGCTTTCCCCAGGTCAGTGATCAAGCCAGCAGCCAAATACAGGCCTGAAAAGTCTTCCAGTGTCCTCTTTTCTGGTCTGTTCCTGCTCTTGCAGACAGATAGGTCAATGTAGAACTTCCCTCAACAGCCGAAATAATGAAGCTGAGGTATCTCTAGGTTGCCAGAGGAAAGTAAGAAAGTGAAGTACATCAGGTGCTTCAGTTCTTTAGCATGATATCCAGGTAACACAGCATATCATTAGGGCCTTTTATGAGTCTCATGCAGCAATGGAAAATGCCACATGGCCACCTTTTCTGAAATCCTGGCCTCTTTCTTGCCATGTTATTCCCCATGACACTGCATAGAAGTTTCCTCTGCTTTCCAAATTGGAGGAGACCATCAGGTTGTCAGTAGCCTAAAAATCTTTTTCTCAAAATGGGTATTAAAATAGATGGTTTAATTCCTTACCATAAACTCTATTGACAGAAGATGGTGTTCACTTCTTTTCACCATTCAGAGATACCAGGCAAATACAACAATTTTAAGATTCACTAGTTTAAACTCATTATTATGTGAACTGCAAGCAACATACACCGTAACAACTTCACTCTGTTATTTGTCCTTCATCCACAGATTCCTGAAAACAGTCTCTGTGTCTGTATATACTCTTATACAGTACCGTATAAGAATCTCAGTTCATAACAACTGCATTTGGGTGTGGAAAGCCAAGTACTAAATCTTTAATCATCTGGGGCTGCAGTTCCTTGGTACTTCCAAGGATTTCTATTGCATCATTATAAACTCTTTCCTCTGATACCAACACTGTTTTCCTATACACCACTCTTATGAAATGATCACTCTGGGTATAGTAGTAATGAGTAGTATTGCAAATATACACCGCTGTGTACACTTGGAGCTTCCAAGGTAGGTAAATTAGCTTTTTAACACCTTATAGGTGTTAGGCAGCCAAACACTCTAAGCTGTAAAATCTGATGGCCAAAGGAAATGGTAGTACTTTCTGAGCTCATTCCATCTGAAATCAAAGACAAATGTCATTTTCCACCAGTCAAGCTATTTCAAATATCTTAGTCTCTGAGGGGACTTAGCCGTGTTAGGCTTGAAGCATGCAGCAGTATTAGTTGTACCAGCAGCAGCCAAGCTGGGGTAAGATGTAGCTCAGCAAAGACTAACAGGTGAAGTATTTACCCAGCTTCACCAGTTAAATGCAGAGTGCTGAATCCTCTCCTTAATTTTTTTTTTTTTTTTTTTTTTGTGACATTTATGGTTCAGTCACAAGACACAGAAAGCCAAGCAGGCCATGTGCAATTTCATCTGTAGTTAACACCTCCTGTCCCAGTACTGTGGCACTGACTCCTTTTTCCAGTGCTAAGAGGAGCGCAGCAGCCGTGTACTGTAGGAGAGATCAGCATAATGTTTTTGGAGCAGCAGATGTGACATCGTTTTACAAGCAACAGTACGAGCAGATGGTGTTTAGAGAGTTCTCCTTGCCTGCTCTAAAACACCTCCGTTGGGTCACTAATGGATCCTTCGTCTCGTCGAACACTGCATAAAGCTACAATGTTCCCAAGATGACACATATGGTCATTTACAGCTTCCCAGCTCATCAAATACAAATTAGATCAAAATCTTCACAGAGCATAGACATCTATAAGCCAGTACTCAAAAGAATAAGCTATTTATTCAAGACAGGCTAAAATAGACAGTCGGAGCTGCTTCCCAATAACAAGAATGTGTTTTCAATGAAATTAAGTATTTCATCATAAAGCCTGCATTTTTGAAGTTAGTGTTTTTAATTCAGTTTTCCTCCCTTTTCTGCCCTCCCACCCCTTTTTTTTAGAAGAGAGCAGCAAGTGAGTCAGGAGGGAGATATCTGTATAAAGGAAAAAACCCCAATATTATAATGGTGAATTTCTTCACAGGATTCAGAGCTCCAACCAGAAAACAAAATAATTTTCCAGCCAAATGTACTACTTGCCTTCAGAGGGGCAGCTACTCAGACAGAGAAAAATCCTGAGCACATGCAGTTCACATTGATTTGGGTATCTTTTGGCACATGCCACAGGAAAGCAAAATCGGCAATCAGAAATGTTTAGTGTTCCTTTCCCAGTGATTTTTGTTAACATGAATTTTTCCCTTCCTTCGAGTTTAAAAAAAACTCCTCAACTGTACTCTTTATCTCTGGATGCCTTTACAAGGAAATGGTACTTTCAGTGTAATGGAAGTTACAACAGGCTTAGAAAAATTGCCATCAGCAGAGGTGCCTGAAAACTGCAAAGCCAGGCAAGGGAAGGTGAAAGAGCAAGAGGTAGAAAAGACTCATAGATCTCTCTTTTCTGGTCCAGGTTTGGCCTACAAGTGTTATTTATGACAAAGATTTTAAAGGTGCTTCAATTCATTTTTCATTTCTTCATTCAGCCAGCAGCCTGTGTTTGTCATGCTTACAAAATGTGGGTTTTGCCCTGCCATGGCATGGCTGTAGTACATCAGCAAAGCAAAGACCTCAGCATGCAGAGACTCTCTCACACAGACATATGCAATACTTAATGTTAACTATTTTACCTGGTCCACACAGTGAAAATCTCTGAACTCTACCAAGAAAACATTCGAGTGCAAGGCACTGCCCAGAGCCAGAGGTTGTTCTGATTTATTTTTGCATTGTGAGGGACTGATATATTTTCCCCACTCATTGTAGGATTTTCTTCTCTATTAAAATTCTGCTCAGTGATGTACTGCATGCAATTAATAGAAATATAGATGTAACTTTCCTCGCACACTCCCACTGTGTTCTAACATCTAAATGGAGTAAAATAAAAGTTTACTTATTAATATGAACCCACCACAGCAAGCATTTTGGGGACAGAAAAGAGGGAATCAGTATTACATTACTCTGCCAAAGCTGCATTTGCATTACCCTGTTTTTTCTATAGGTTTGGTGATCCATTGGTTTTATTCTCCCATCAGAAACTGTAGCATTAAAATTTCAAGCCCAATAAATTTAAAGAACAGAAACTTTCATGAACTGTGGGATGGTTTGAAAACTTTTATACTAAATGTGGGTCTCAGAAATTAAGCCTACCTGCCCCAACAGCATGACTCATGTCTCAGAACATCAGGAACTGCTGGTTTTGACCAGGTCAGATAAGGAGAAGCAGGATGCCATTTGGGAACCTATTTTATGTTTATAAAATACATATTTTTTCATAAAGCTCAGAAAAAAGGTATTTTCACAGACTAGCTCAGGCATTTGTTTCAACAACTTCCTCTTTGCAAAGCAGCTTAAATTTGACCTTCTCAGATGAAACTCTTCAGTGCCAGGAGGTTTAGGTGACAGGAAAACACATCTTGTGGATAAGGAAGAAGCAGTAGATGCCATAAATCTTGGCTTTAAAACAGTCTCCCATGATATTCTCAAAAGTAAGCTGGTAAGATAAGGGGGGAAATATTAAAAAGGTAGAGGCAAAACTGATTGGAAAACCTTATTGAGAGGGTAGTTCATAATACTTAGTTGTGACCAGGGTCTCAGGGGTACCAAAACTATTTGCTATTAGCAAGCAGATGCATTTGTTCTGAGATACCATTTCTCTCTAACTACAGAGAGTAAATAAAACATGCAATTCTGCTCCTTTACCTGAGCTGGAAACTACAGTAGTGTGTTAATGTCCCTGTGTAATACTCTTGAGAGGATGCTTTTGCAATTTCAAAAACGCTGATTTCCCAAAAGTAAGCAGGTATTTATCAAGTTTAAAGAAACCTTTCCTGTGTTGAAAATCATTCTTAGTTGAAAAGCCCCCAAGTGTTTTTATTCTCTGTCACACTTACTCAGTACCCAGAATGGACAGAAATTGTTTAAAGATCCCACTGTTGTCTCCATGCCTCAAAACAGCACTGTATCTACATGCAACTCCCTTTCCTTTTCCACTACCAAAAGAGAATTCCAAATCTTGTTCGGAACTTAATGTTGAAAAACCCAAGGGAGCTGGATACAACAGTGTTGGAGCGCCCATTGCTGAACAACTAGCTCCTAGACTAGTTAGTAGTCTGCAGAGCCTTCTGTTGTCACCCTGTTGGCCAACAGCTCTCAATTTCTGACGGTAAATTCAATACCTGCTAAGATAAACTAAAATTATTCAAATCACATCTGTATATGTCGAGCTTATGAGCTGGTTGCATTAATATTTGATGATAGTTGGGCAAGAATGATCAGGGATATGACAGTCTCAACCCCCTGTTCCCTGCTTGGATAGAGAGAGCTTTTTAAACAAAAGAGAATGAGGAATAAATACTAGGCCTGTTCACACAGCTACAATTGTTCTCTTAAAAATGAAGAGACATTTCCCGCAAAGAACACCTATTCCCTGGATAACCGTAGTAACAAAAACCCATTTTGTGAACACGGCTACAATGAGCAGCTGTTGAGGATTCAAAATCTGGTTCACAACCACTTATTTCTCCAGCAGCCAGCCAGACCTTCACTTTGCCTGCGATGCTGCGCGGTGCTGTGAGTGCACAGAAAGCACCAGACACGTCCTATTTCTCAGAGCTGATTCATAGACATTTCTGGGGACTCAGAGCAAGGGGAAAACTGGGAGTGCTGGTAAGCCAGCAGGACTCAGAGGAGCAGAAACAGTGAGCAGTCAGGGGCTGGAGGGCATGAGCCAGGAAGGTGCCCAGGGCATGGGGCTGGGGCTGCCCCTGGTGTCCCCGGCTGACCTGGCAGACCCCAGGGGAGCCCCCAGCCCCACAATGGGATGCTAACAGAGCAGAGATGGAGGCAGTGCTGTGCCAGGCACTTGCCTCCTGCCCCTCTCACCCAGCCGATCCCTGAGCAGCAGTAGAAGATCAAATATTGCCCAGTTATCATAAGGCGGAAACAGAAGCACCATATTGCATCCCATGCAAAACCAGACTTACTCAGGGAGTAACAAATTGCTAACCAATTTACATACAGTAACAAGTTGCTAACAAAAACCTCCTAAAATTAGCTTCATAAGTGCCCATATTCACCAGTAAAATGTAGAAAAGACCCTTCATTTTCCCTGGATAAACCTGTCATTTCTTGCTTTCTTTTTTGATGTTGTAGTAAAGCAAAATGGAAGCTAAACCAGTCAGCAGTTACACGAGGGAAGTGTACAGTCCATTGCAATCAATGCAGTTAATTAAAAATACAATTAAAATAGAATCAGTCATGAGAATTGGAACACAATAAATAATTAAAACAAAATTAGTTTGGCTGTTTTGTTGAGCCACTCAGTCCTCAATTAAAAGTAAATGGCTTTTTACTTCACTGATAGCTACAAAAGCAGACCTTTGCAGCCCCAAGTTCCCCTTCCAGTGTTAAGGTGTAAGTGCATAAGCTCCCCCTTTCCCCCTTTCCCCCCTTCCCCTTTCTCTACACACCTTCCACAACCAATCTGCCATTCAACTCCCAGTGCTGCAAAATTGGGAGCTGGTCAGAGGAGTTGCAAATACAGAGCAGAAAAGCAGCATATGGTGGTAGAAAATAACAAAAAGCCTGTTAATTATTCCAACCAAACATGAAACATTTCCCTACAGCAGGAGGGAAGCTGTTGGCAAATTATTATTTATCTGTTTATTTATGTTGGAAATAGGCAAGGGCAGAAAGAAGTAAGACTGTTCCACTCACAAGCTACTGGCAGCTTTTTTGTATCTTGCTCATACTCATTTTGGAGTGTAGAAACTAACATTGCAGGAAGCAACCTAGGAAGGAAAGAGGCTTTGTTCTTCAGCCACCAGGCCTTCAGAACAAATGATGGTTACTAACATAGCTAATGGCTCATTTCTGAGCTCGGGTCTGCAGGAATTCCTTTTAGAGGTGATTGCATCTCTGACTGATATTAACCCAGCAGTGTTGCAGCTCTATAAATTGTGTATTGGCAGCTATGGTTGGTTTCCTGCTTTTCTTGTATTCATTCACATCTTAAATGTTCCTTCCTTCCTTGAAGGAAATACATCTCTCCCCCGTGTTGGGAAATGTGAGTAACAGAGTGGGATGCTGAGAAGAAAGTTTCAACTTTCACTTTCTCATTGCATAAGCTTTCAAGTTCTTCCAGTTGAGAAGGAAGAAACAAATGAACCCTTCTGGCTGAGTCACTATTTAATAACACAATAATTAGCCAAACATCATGACAACCAGGGATTAAGTATTTTCCACTCTTAATGAACTTCTACCATCAGAAGAAAAACAAGAGGTAACTCTTTTAGTAACTCGGTTATTTGAGTGCCACAGATCAATAGCTTGATTTTTACATTTCTCAAAATTATGGAGCCTAATGGCTCTAATAAATATTAGTATGTGTCCTCTAAGCTATAATGGAATTTTATGAAGGTGCATATGCACTGCTGTAATTTGTCAGGAAGAACTGGCTAACAAATGTCTTTTAAATCCTTACTTTCTGTGGAGCAACAATTGTTAACAGCACAGCTGCTCCAATGCTGATTGTTACTTCTTGTGCAAACAATTCTTTTCCAGATAAACATTGTTGCAAAATGTAGGTAAATTTAGATACATATTTGTAGGGAATACAACTGGCTTTTCTTACAATTGTCTCCACTGGTTTATTGCGTAACTTTGAGTAAGGGTCGAATTTGGCAGTTCCTCAGTTTCTCCAGCTGCAAAATAAAAATAACTCTTAATCAGTTTGTTTAGTGTTTCAAGATCCTCTCATAAAATGGATGTGTTGCAAAAACATTCTTAGAAAAATGAGGAATCCTTATTCTAATGTATACTGGAAATTTGTCCTATCCCCGTGTAGTACTTATCAAATCTATGATATTTAGGAGTGTTTCTGGTCTTGCTAGTCTGAAGTGTTTATGCCTTGCTTTGGATTTTTGTTAAAACTTTTAAGATGTAGCCTGCAACTGAAAACATAGGATCTTTTCCTGGAATAGATAATTAAATAGATAATTAAATTATGATGAGTGTTAGAATATCGTATAATCTTTATATCTGAAAGGAAATAACTAAGAATTAAAAGAGGGTCCCCATGGGAGTGGTCACAGCACCAAGCCCATCAGAGCGTTTGGACAGAGCTCTCAGGCACACGATGTGAACTTCGGGGGGTCCTGTGCAGGGTCAGGAGCTGGACTCTATGACCGTGGTGGGTCCCTTCCAACTCAGGATAGTCTATGAGCATTGTGTGCAGTCTGGCCAGCAAGGTAAAGATGTAGCACTGCTTGAGTCCCTCTTGAGACACTGAGGGACGACCAAGTCTTGTGCTTGCTGACCTAATACTTCAAGACATGAACATATGTTTATTTCATTTCTCAGTTTCCTAAAATTATTTAAAGTGAGCAGTCCTTTTTTGGTGGGCAGTTTTGCTTGTGTCATTCCCAGGACAACTAAATTAGACACACATTCACCAAAAGAATTACCTGTTTCCACAAATGTCTGTACACCTTCCTTTTTTTATCAGAGCAGATAGATTGACACTGAACTGTGTTACCAATACCTTTTTATTATTTCACCCTTAGTATAGCTTATGAACCTCCTAGTCATAACAGAATTTTACAAAAATGTGGATATGTCCCTCTAGGGTAAGTAGGGAATTGTGAGCTTCTCAATTGCTTCAGTTTGTTGAGAGGAAAATTTCTGTATTGCAGTTGATAGTTTTTAGCTTCAGACCAGTAAGATTGGTTATTCCCAAGTTACTTACACCCTGTTATCACATCACCTTTTTATTTTTCTTCCAAATTAGGGCATCATCTCTGTAAGCCTTAGTAATGGTACTAATGTGTTTTCTAGGGAAATTTCTTGGGCATAAAGTATAACAGGATTTTCCAACAAAGTTGTTGAATGTGCAAAAATATATCTGCTATGCTGTCTTCCTTGGCCTTTTTAAGGGCATCTAAATCTATCAACATATTAAGCCCTCTGTGTGCCATCTAAATTTCTCTCCTTCAAGAAATTATTCTTTTGTACTTATATAATTCCAGTTGGGCTGGACGTAACAAAAATAAAATAGATCAATAAAACCATGGAATCATGAAAGTTGGAAGAGACCTTTAAGATCATCCAGTCCAGCCATTAATCTGTCACCCCTAAACCACTAAACCACATCACCCAGCACCACACCCACATACTTCTTGAATCACCTCCAGGGATGGTAACTCCCCAACCTCCCTGGGCAACCTATTCCTAGTAATAAATTCAATAATTAAACAAATAATTCCTAGTAATAAATTAAATTATGTCCATCTATAATGTCAATGCACTGTCAACCCCTGAAAACTTTGATCTATCTAGAATGACCGCATGTCATGGCAAATTTAACTGTCTTGTCTCAGGTTTGTCCTGAGTCTTCCAGCAGTCAGTGCCTTTTCTGCCAGCCAGAACTGGTAGGACTTGCAGCCTGCAAAGCTGTTGTGGTTCAGACTTAGTTCAGTTGCAGACTTTCTATATTTGCACTTTCCTCTTATAGCTCAGAGTTAAAAATATCTTACATTTCTATGTCAAGCACAGCACTCAAACCCCTGTTATGCAGTTTTGCAGTTAAATTACCGTGTCTGGATTAACTGTAAAGTATTAACTTCAGTAGAAGTGCAGCGGAACTTGTTACTGTGAGAAATAAATCTACCTTTTTATTATCTTGCTTTCCATTGACATCCGTTGCCTTCACAGATGATAGGTGCATTAAAATCTTTTCCAATTGTCATCTGTATTTCCCAAAATATGTGATCTAGCAGATCTTTTTCACAGCTCTGCTTCTCTTTAGTGGTTCTGCATTTCTTATTTACCACTGGTGAATTGGAGTGTTGTGTGTTCACCTTGGGCCTACAATACTTCAAATAAATTCTTTTTATTCAGTGATGCATTTCTACCTCTCTCCACTAAAACACATTAAAAGCTAACTGACAGCCATGTTACTATTTTATATTAATGTTTTACCTCTCAAAATATTAAAAGAGAACTCAGGGAAAAACACCTCAAGTGCTGAAAGAACTATAGCTTTTTGTTCTCTTCTGACATAAAAGCATGAAATTATCTATCGCTGGGTTTTATTTATTTGTGGAAAAATATGATTTAAGGATTATGACAAATACTGTAAGTAGGAAGTCTAATGATACATGTGCTGTTGTTATCAATGTATAACACTTTATGGCCACTGTGGAACTACTCATTACTGAGACGTGAAGTCGAAGGCAAAGCAGTAGGGCTTGAGAACCTAATCTTGCAAACACCCGCTGTGGGCGTGTGTGCCTCCTGATGTGTCAGGCAATGAAACAAACACAGGCAGAAAATACTCACCTGTGCTTGGAGTCACCACTTGTCCTCATTCTTTGGGTTGTATTCCCAAACTGGATGAGATGTACATGACAGGTACTGCTTGGAGGTGAGAGGGAGCATCTTCAGGATTGATTCCTAGGACAAAAATGATGATGGTTTCCCTGGAATCTCATCACTGAGCTGGTCAGCCTGGCAGCCAAGTAAGCTTGCACCATTCCCGTGCCCAGTAATTCTGATTCTATATCATCTGAGACTTTGGGTTGTATTCCCTCTCTTAGCGCTGTCCTGTCACTCATAATGGGAAGGAAAACCCATCTGCCCATTGAAGAAGGAAGCACAATGTGCTTCAGTCAAGTCCCCAGTCTTAACAGCAAGGACCAAAGGACACCCCCAAAAGGAGGCATTGTATAGTCCTCACAGAGCCCGAGTCTCAGCTTATGATGCTAAAGAGTTGTAACAGCTGATTTCTCAGTTTGAGTCTTGCATAATCACAGCAGGTTGGAAGGAAATAATTAAACTGGTTTTTTTCAAAGTTCTATAAAACGTTATCACTCTGATAAGAAGTACTGTGATATTTCCATCCCTATAGACAATGTCAGCTTCACACTCCGGCCAAAGTTCCCCAAAGGACTGATGAATTTAAAAGAGCAGCTGTAACAGTCTTTTACGGATATTTGATTTAATGTGACATGATGCTTTCTTTTGAAAAATGTATGGAGCTATACTATGGCAATGAAACACTCTTGCAGTGAATACAAAAGGACTAACTACTCTTCAGAGAGTTGTTTCAAAGGAAATCACCTTACAGGGATCTGAGAAATCAGGTCTGAGAATATTAAGCCTTTTCATTGGTGATTGCAAGGAAAACCCTTTATGATTAATTCATGGTTGATGCAAACATTCATAGTGCAATAAATAATGATATCAGGACAGAGTGATCTCACTTCTAACTTCTTGAAAGAAGATTTAAGTGGTCAATGACAAAATTATACATCCAGGTGTAGGAAGGTAAGATCATACTTTTAGACTAGGAGACTGTAAAACAGAGTCTGCTGAGGATCAAGGAATTATGTTTAGCTGAAAAGAAGCTAACGTAACCTTGGATTTAAAAATTAAATGGGATGGAACATTAAAGACGTATAATCACCTCTATGCGCAGAGTAAAGCAAGATCAGCGTTAGAAAGACTGACAAAAATTCCAGGCTGTTACTGAAGAAAGACACAATTATCCTGTGACTGAAGAAACTCATGTGTGTGGAAATGGACTCAAAGAATATATGCCCCTGGCTATTCCAGACCAGAGGCAAGGCTGACTGGTGTGTAAATCTCTAATGCTTCCTTCTCGGAGGCTTCTTAAAGTAACTGTTCTCCAAGTCATTCAAGAAGATTACATATACTACATTTGGTAGGTCCCAGGGAGGTGTGTATAGAACATGTGCTTCTGTCAGTTAAATGAAGTCAGAAAGGAGTAAGAGAGAAGTAAACTTTTATTGTCATTAAAAAAAAAAAACTAGGAAAAATAAATTTTAAGGCTAAATGTTCAAAAAGGTTAGTAAAAGTTAAAGGCTAATAATAGGTTAACACAGGGACTATTGAGTCGTAATTTAGCAATAATGTAGGAAAAGTAGATGAAAAGTGAGGAAAAAGCCTTAAAGATGCCCAAACTTATTCAGAAAAACCAGTAGATAAAAGATTTCAAGGAGAACTAACAGAGCTGGAAGAAGATAGAGCACAAGGGAAGGCAGAGTTCAATACTGACAAATCCGAGTGTGCTTGGTGACAAGAAGTTTATATTTATTGTGGGGGAAAAGACAGGAAGAGAACAAAAAAAACTTATATGGAAAACTCAGTTGTAAGATCTGCTGAACACTGGTGTAGTAAAACACTACACAGGCAGAGAAAAATGTAATTTTTCTGACCATATAACTCTGGTCTAGAGTATAGAAAAGAATTCTGATCTTTACCTTGCCAATGACAATCAGAAAGAGATAGCTTTTAGGAAAGATGAAGTTAAAAGACTCCTTTAGGAAGAGACAGCAAAAAGAAAGCATTATGTTTAAGAGAAACATATACAAAACCATGTGTAAAAAAAATGATTGTCAGGTGCTCCACTTTCTACTTTCATAATGCAAGAATGAAAGACTTAAATGACACAGAAAGGCAATAAGATCAAACCTGATCAAAAGTGATTTTTAAATAGAGTAAGTTGCATGGGGAGCTCATTGTCACAAAACAATCTGAAGGTCTGAAAAGATCAATGGGAATCAGAGTGAAGTTAGACATTTGTCTGCAGGTATAGAAATCCCCAGACAACAAGACATAATCCAAATTCTACCTGGCAGGAATTTAAAAGTTAGTTCCTACTTATGAGTTCTTCCCCAGTCACTCACTATATCACTTCATCCATTTTCTTGTGAAACATTAGGGATAAGACTTTTAGTTTAGATGCTACAATACTAAGAGCATTGAATTCCAAAATGCAACTCGAGATCATTGATGTGGAAAATTGGGAAGGAGGGGAGTGTTTAGGTCATCACCAAGCTGAATACAACTGTATACAGCGGTAGCAAAATATTGAAGGATACATCCATGCCATACGTTTTTGCAGAGTTATTCTAGCTTTCATAATATAAGGATATAAGCAGGCAATGCTTGCAGAACAAGAGAAATTCTATTGGGCCAAGTGATATAGCTGGGGAGAGAAAGCAAAACCAACAAAGACTGTTTGTGTTTAAACCTTTGTTTCTCCCAAACAAAGTTTCAAGGATGTCATGGCTTTTCTCTTTGTTTTTCAGAAACATACCAACTGGTGTAATAAAATGTAGGAATTCTCCCTATAAAACTTGACTAGCTCATTTCATGTGTGTCAGTTATTGCTCTAAAGAGAAAAAAGAAGCAGCTTTTCTTTTTGAAATAATGACCTGGCAGCATGAAATATTTCTTTCAGACGGTTCATTTGGCTTTGTAGTCATCTCCAGGCTTCTAGACTGGCCTCACTGCAGCCTTAAAGAGGAGATGATCCCAACAGCCCTTTCCTAGTGATGTCTGAAGTACAGGCTTACAGGCAAGTCCTTGCTATTCCCTTTGG
The DNA here is from genome assembly GCA_013398115.1 of Falcunculus frontatus. NCBI lineage: Eukaryota > Metazoa > Chordata > Aves > Passeriformes > Falcunculus > Falcunculus frontatus. The sequence continues at coordinate 301,616 of VZRV01010761.1, read as the reverse complement.
TTTAAGAGAGAGAAGAGTGATGTCATCTTCTCACTGATAAATACTAATACCAAACTGGAAGTTAAAGTGAATTCTCTATCCCAGAAGAATATGCCTGTTGGATGAAATTCTGGAAACAGTTGAATCAGACAGCAACAATCACAGAAGAGATCAATAGAGCCAGAATTTCAGTCCATAAATGTAGATCCTTTCCCAGTTGTAAAAGGACACCATAGGAAGGGCTTTCTCTGGTGGTCTCTGATGTTTTCCTACAGTGTTTGTGAAAAGAGTCTCTTAGTATGTTGATTGCAAAAATGTCATAATATTGTATACCAAAGCTTTGTCTGCTAAGCCTTATATTTTCCATTTGCTCCTAAATTTTCTAGATATGTTCTTTTTGACCCTTCCCTGTTTTAGCTAATTATCTCACTCCTTTTTATTTTATGCTTCATGTAATTCTTTTGGTTCAATGGATTCTGTATTCTGCCATACTGGTGACAATCCTTCCTCTGGTTCTCTTACTTGAGTTTCTCATATTCGCACTGTTTGAAGAAGAAATTTGAAGAAGAAATTTATCATATCATCTGTATGAGATGATAATTCTCTACCCTGAAGTTCTCCCTGTGACTTTTTCTATTTTGGCCACCCAGAAAGCTACTTGCCCCAACATATCTTGTACTTGCTTATATGCTTTACTCTTTATCGATCTGCCCTGATTAATGCCTCAAGCAGATTTTCAGCACTAAAATTCCTTCTACTTCATGACAAAGCATTTCACAGATGCATAGCCTCTCTTTGTTTATTTCTGTACAAGGGCTATTATTTTACAGCTTGATATTCACAACAGTATTGTCACGCCAAAGACCACTAACAACATAAATGTGCCTTCAGTTTAATTTATGCCTAATTTAATGCCCCATTTCCATTCCATAGTCAAAAAATAAGGGTTTTACAGATACAGCATTGCCTGTGGGTTTTTTTACTGAGTCCATCTCCTTTTGAATCTGAAGATTTCACAGTCCTTGGTTCTTTTCTCTCTCTCTATTTGTGATATTGTGAAGCTTTGTTTACAACCTTTGTTTTACAGGTATAAATATAGAGACACTAGGACACAAATCCATCTCCTGAGTAGTCCCATTGTCACTCAAAGAATGAGCTGAAAAGCAAGATTTGTGAAACTAGATGAAATCTTGAACCACAGCAACGTCTTCCCTCTTTGATACAAAAATTCAATTTAAACACAAAACAAAACCTTTGACGGATACAAAATATATTTCAGTTTATAGAGCTTAACTAGTTGAATCTTTATTAGTTGTATTATCCTTGTCTTTTTCATGAAATCTGTGCAGTAATAATACAGCTTTCCTAACTGAAATAAAATTATGATTGCAATTGTCATTGTATGATTGTGACATAAATATACAGGAAGAAGCAGTGATATTTATAGTGCTGGTAAACTGTAAACTGTAGGATAGATGGAGATTTAGACCCTAAACCTCCACATGTGAGTGCAGTTATTTATCTTGGCAATATTAGGGTTCAAGAAGCTTACTGGAAATGAAATGTGAAGTAGATGAAGGGATTGAATCTAGGTTTCTAATGAGGTTTCTTTGCTGCTTGAATCACAATCTCCCTTTTCAGTTGACTTCTTAAGATGTCACTGCGTCTTCATTTAACCTTGACTGGAAAGCCAGCATGTGGTGACACTATTCATAAAGCACTGTTCATTAATTTATTAGGGTCCCATTAAGATGTTTGTCTCTCCAAGCCTGTGCAATATCCTTGAGTCTTAGCAAGGGACGTTTCTTGTTCATCCCTGTGCATTTGTCTTTCTGATGCCCAAAACTGCCATTCTCCTATAGCAGTGAGGGGCATAATGCAGTTCAAAAGATGCCCAGCTCCTTTGAAATAATAACAGCTAAAGAAAACCTACCTTCAAAACAGCAGTTCTGGTGTCAGTGGAGCAAAATCCTCTTGACTCCCACTCTCTTTCCATTTGTATCTATCCAGAAGCATTTTTGAAATAATTAACAGGGACACTCTGGCTGAAGTCACTTGGATGTGGCCCTTCTCAGTCTCTTCCTTTGCCACTTGTTAAGGGAGAACCTTCCCTGACCCATATTAAAAGTGTTTCTTCTACAAGCACTTAGAATTGGGTGACTTTCTGTTGACCTGTTGAGAATGAGAGCAGTTCTGTAATGTCTCTGCAGTTCAGAAAAAACAAGAGCCTCTGTTTCCCACCTCTTTGTCAGGTATTCATCAGAGAACCATTAGCCTAGCAAAGCACTGGAAGACGCATTTTTAATGCAATAATACTTCTCTTACAAATTTATGTAGTGCAACATGACAACTTTGCAGGATTAGGTTGTTATTATTTGATACCTCTCCATTCTTCTTCTCTCTATAGCCTTTTGATAGGCTCTCCTTATGTTTCAGTCCTTTTTTCTAGTCCCAACAGCAGCCACCTGGGATGTGAATAGGTGACTGACTGACCTTGGTCAATAGTGCTGCTTCACATATGGTCTGCGGCTCAGAAATCATGTCGGATCACAAAACAGGACAGTTTGCATAATGTGTCTGCCTTATAACAATAAAACAAACTTCCCTGATGTGGGGACAAGCTGTACTGTTGTGCTAAATAATGATGCAGGCATGAAGAGACATAGTCTTGTGGACTAGAGAAAAAAGATATGTCTTTACAGTCATAAAATTCCATCATAATTTTTTGCTAGTTAAGGGGTAGGATAAAAATAGAGAAACATTTTATGCCTGTTTACAATCTTGGTTTTTCACTTATAATCTCACTTATAAATAAATAAAGTTTGTGAAAAGCTTTCCTTTTGGACCATTGCAGTAATCATCTGAGTGGCTGTATCTGTAGACAGCACACACCAGAGAACTCACAGACAGAAATTTCCTTGCCTTTGCAGTAACTTCTAAAAAGATTCTGAATGTCAGAGCTCCACACAAGGACACAATCGGATATCTGCAATATTTCTTAGCAGTTTAAGAATCTAGAAGGTCTAGAAATACCTGTTTACAATTACTCAAAAGAAGGCCATAGTCCTCAATTACAGAGTACTTCATTACCTGGAGAATCCCCCTCCACTTTGCTGTAGCTTTGCTTACTGACTACATGCATAGAAATTAGTGGCAGCTCTTTTCAATATGCTACAAATAGAAATGCTCTAAATAGAAGGAAAGTTCCCTTCTTCTTGCACTCAAGAGCTTAGGCAGGGCTGCTCTGGAGGAGACAGACACGACACTGCCTCTCATATGTTTCACTTCTGTTCTATCAACCTTTTTTCACTCTTAAATAAGCCAAGCAGGTATTGTGACCACAAATGGTCAGTTGTCCTTTGCCTGTAGGAGGATGGATAAGGGGAAGCCTTTTTCCCCTCCGTGAAGCCTCTATAACGAACATAATAAAGACCAAACTAATGAGATTCTGTGGCACTTAAGCAATAATCAGTAGAAATGGATGAGAAATGCTACACTTTGTCTATCTCAACTGCCCTACAGAGACTTAGAATGCATGTGCTCTTTATAGCTCAGCTCTGTATGGGAAGATACATTTTTGCTAATTCCAAGATTCCTGAGAAGCTATTTCATACAGTTTGTTCTTTGTTCAAGTTTTTTGTCTCTTCAGAAAGGCATGGTTGAGGGAGGACAAAAAACATTTGTGAACTCTCTTCCTTATTTCTCAGAAATAGGAATTTCAGTCCCTTCTGCCTGGCACTATGGTCCTTCCTGCTCCATTCATTAAAAATAGCAATGCAGCAGCATGAATAAATCCTTTGGGATTCTACATTAAATGCAGAGTCTTGCATCCTGCGCTGGCTTACATCTGTGTAGCCCTTTTGATGTCTGTTGGCACACCACTGCAGCTGTCCCTCGTAGTAGGCATTTGAATTGATTAACATGCTTGCTCCGTTTTTATTTCTCTCCTGCTCTCAGGGCCTCACCCTGAAAGATTTACTGCACTTTGGAGGGGTGAGGTACTCTGTAGATGCTCTGAGGACAAGATAATTGCTGAATCAAAATCTCCCATAAGAATGTGAGCTTTGAACTTTGCTTTCAAGATTTAAATTCTCTATTTCTCAGCATGTGTATGAAAAATTGTCAGAGAATAATCTCCTAATAAGATGCCTGTAGACAACCAGGGGAAGAGAGAGGAGCAGGTCTTTAAAATATTGCCCACTAAAATTCAGACAGTAAATCTTCAGTCCAGCAAGTAATTAAACACATAAATAGTCACATGAATTTCACTGGGACTACTCATATACACAGTTATGAGTATAAGCATTTGCACTACTGGGATTTAGTAATGCAGATCTAATTAAACAAAACAAAAATGGTTAGCAACCCAAACTGGGTTGAGTCACTGTCAGAACTGTGTTACGATTGCTGACTAGTGCATTGTTATTCTGGACTGAAGATATAAATCAAGATTCCTCCTTTCATTAGGTGTGGATCCCAATGTTTTATTTTGCAATATCTAGTGGCATTAACATATTTTAAGAACTATCAAAGAGAAGATTCTTAGAGGATCTGTGGTTGCTAGGAGACTGCTGTTTCGTCCTGCAAATCTTCCACACTGCAAAGAGCAAACTGGCAATAATCAGGTTTTCCTGCCAGACAGCACTCAAACAACAGAAGTTTATAGTTTATTGTTTAAAAATCGTGATTTAAACTAAAGTTTGTACAACAGGAAAATTCAAGAGCCCTTGGATTTCTCCAAGTAGGTATTTTATCTTGTATCTATAATATGTCACCATTAAATCCTTTTTTAATCAATAATACCCTGGTGTCTGATGTCTAGAAACTTGTTTTCAGTGTGCTGACAAGTTTTTACCACCATATAAAGAGCTGAGCTTGTTTAAGTCAGTTCAGAGCAGGAGTTTGGCCATCCCCAGCCCTACCATTTCCATTGCCTTCCAGGCAGACCATCTGCACCCTGAGCAACCTCAAACTTCCTCCTTTACCACCAGGGCCTCTGGGAGCTCCCAGGTGACAACTACAGCAACAGAAGGGCATTGGTCTCCCTGGCACCTAAACATCTCAGAATATGTGCACTAAGAGGTAGGAGTGCCACAGTGGAGTTTTTACCACATTGGCTCCATCTCCTAATTTAGACTAAATTAAAGGAAATATCCCATATCTGCTAAATCAGAGCAGTTGTATTGCAGTGACTGAGAGGGCATAGTAAGGATCTCGGAAATCACTGAGGACTATAATTTGGTAATCTTTAAAATTCTGTATTCTTTATGACCCAGGAACTCTGCTAAGCACAAGAGCATGCTATTTTCAATGAAATAACACTTGTGATCAGAGCTCTGTATTGGTTTTATGCTCTACTGGATCACTGCCTTTAGTACCGTTTAAATAGGTGTATTTTACAAAGTTATTCACCTATGAAGAATAATGTCTATTTTCTCATTCATGGCTTTTCAGTTATTCAGTGTAACATCACAATATTAAACCCCAATCTGTAGGTGACTGGAGCCAGCCTTTTTATGGATTTTGATCCTGATTCTATTAAACTGCAAATGCCTTCATTTCTTATCATGCACTGGGACAGAATAATTTTCTGATCTGATCCTTCACTGTCCTCATCTAACACCATGGCCAAACTCTTTTCTCCTTCATGTATCTGTAAGGGTATATGAAAGAAAGTGCCTGTGGGGACAAAAGGGGCAGGAGAGAGGAAAAAGGGTAAAATGCTAGCTGAAGTCACAGTGTGGGTGACTGCCATTCCTTTCAGAAAAACTATACCTTCCCCCAGAGTCTTCTGATAATCTTCTACTAATGATTCAAACCTGGATTGTAATTATATTTAAGCACTTTATAATTTCAATCTAAAACCTGACAGTTCCATGCAATTACATGTCCTAAATGTGGTATTTGTCCCCTCTATGGTAAGATTATATAGTAATAGTAGCAACGAACATGGCTGAATCATTGACAAATTCAACCTTAACTATCTTTTCGTGCTTGCCTTGACAACTAGACTATTGAATTCCAACAGTATGAAAATCTAAAAATAGCACTGTGTGAAGAAAGACTGCAGGCAAAGCCACTAGATAATACAGGCTCAATGCTCCCATGAAATGTGACACGTGCAAAAGCCAGATGTAATTTTAACAATACAGCTTCCTTTTCGACAAAGGAATCTCCAGAGTCTGATTTAATGTCTCTACAGTAAAGCCTAGCAATTCCACGTTTTGTGTAGGAGTAAGAACAGACTTCTTTAAACTCCCAGAAAAGAACCCCTGAGAAGAATGCTAATGCACAGTGCAGTGAAAATAAAAAGACCTCTGATGACCCTGTAGCAATTAAGACACCATCCAAGTCTAACATAGAAGTCACCTTATATTATACTTAAAATTATTACAATGACACCAGTGGACTCAGCAATGCTGACACACATCAGTAATATCATGGCTTTGCAGAAACAAAAATCACTACGGCTTAGGAAATATTTCCTAGACAATACTGGAGTGAGAACCTGGCTGGCTCTCATGCAAGAGTGCAGAGGGGAGCTGGCAAGAGGAGCTTTACTTACTTTCATATCCTGCCTAAAAGGTAGTGAAGAGACAGATTAAGTAGTTAGCAAATTAGTTAAAGACTTGGAGAGAGCAAAGTTCAAGTCTTTTCTGCCTCTTAACATCACTGCCTGGCCTTGGGACTCCCTTAAGGAGCTCGAGCTTTCTTTAAAACAGGTACTTCTCTAAACCCTCTCTTACTTAGCAGATTAATTTGATGGTAATTAATATTCACCATCTTAAGGCTCTAAGTGAGTTATCCATATAAATACATCTACATATAATATAGATGTATATTAGGAATATACAATGATCCGTCATCATCTCTTGACCTCCATGTGGATAGCAGACACTATAATTTAACAGAGGACAGAGACACTCCTGTTTTACAGACGCATAATTTGCCTGTACCCTAAGACAAATGAGGGAACAAATGTACAAGGCAAGTTTTACACTGGCATAAAAAGAAAAGCAGCATCAACCAACAGCACTTACAGGAATATGATCTCCTCTTTGTTTCCCCATATTTATACTTTCCTGGCACATAAGTCAAAGTGGTGACTAGAACAAGTTCTTTTCATTCAAGTAACATCCTAATTCCCTTCTAGTCTGCTCTGGGTTTGGGGAGATTTTTTTTATCTTTTGGGAAGATCCTATTCCTTTGGTGAAGAGACCGGTTTGAAGGAGGAAGATCAAAGATCTCCTCAGCATTATTCTCTGGCCTCATTCTCTTATTGCTTAAATAAAGTTCTCTTAAACAATTACAGGCAAAAATCCAAATGATCTATCACAGGCTATGGCTTTTTATTCCCTGGAATTACCATTGTTCCAGAAATAGATGTAGCACCACTGGTATGACTTTGAAGCCCCACTCCCGTTGGTTGGAAGTAGAATGAAAAATAAGGCAAATCAATAAACAGATACTGTTTTCCACCAGTGCTGTGACAGGAGAAGTGAAAGCTTTGAAGTTTGTCTTTCTTTTGAAGGAAATGTCTGTGACATTGCCTGGGTATATTGGTACACCTTGTTTAGTTTACTCTTCGCTGTCCATAGACAAGTTCACAAGAGACAAAAGTCATGAACACAAGTGTCCTACTTTTAGGAGACCGGATCAAGTCCCCAGTGTAGGGGCCCCAGGGATGCAGTGGTGCCTTGGGAACTGACTCATGCTGAAGGCAGTAAAGCAGAGAGAAATATCTTCATTTGTTGTAAGAAATATTTACACTGATTTATATTGTCCTTTGTTCATGGGCTCAGAAGAGTCATGAAGACCATGAAAGGTGTCTAGTCTGTCCTCCTGTCCCAAGAAAGGGAAGTTGTATGTAAATCCTTCCGATCTTTATGGAACGTGCCACAGCTATTACGGGAAATCCCCTCAGTATGTAACTATCTCTCTGATTAAAATAATCCCTCTAACACTTTCTCTACATTTTTTGTCTTCACTTTGAATCCATTATTTCCTATTCAAGCCACACTGAACATGAAAAATGGTAGATTTCCATTCTCTTTACAGCAATCTTCGCCCCGTTTGAAAGCAAATATCTTCATTCATTGGAGTCCTGGTTTTGCTAGGAAGTTTTTTGACTGTCTTAGGATTCTGGTTGCCTTCCTCTGAACCTTTCCTTTAAGGGTTATTCTGAACACAGGGCACAAAACTAGGGATCACAACGAGAATTAAAGGTGAAGTTTTATTTAACAGGACCCCATATGATTACTTTTATCACCTAGATAGGTATAGATGCAGTTAGAGTATAAAATGCTTGTTTTGTAACAAACAGAGTTCTTCAAGTGTAGGATGTATGAATTTTGCAGTTCTGCTCCCCCTCTCATCTCTCTCTCCCACTTCCCATCTTCAACATTCATGAACAAAACATCCTCATTACGTTGGGACATATGTAGAGACATAAAGATGCGAGCACAGAAATTCATGGGAGCAGCTATGTTAGAATTCACATGGCATCCTGGGTCATGACAACCCAGGCTTTGGTCCTACTCAGTACAAATCCATACCTAGCCAGTCAAGAGTCAGTGTTCCAGGATATTGCAGTTATTCCTGACCATCTCAGATACCACTTCATATTATCTACTGACAAACAGAAGCTTTTTAAATGACAACTGCTGCAGCTAAATGCTTTAGTATTGTGTCTGTAGTTACCATATCACATATGTGTACTGGAAATATCCAGTTGGTAGTGTCATGTATTCGTTTAGGAGACATAGACATTTAGTCAACTAGATTGCATCTTCCTCTGGCTCTTCAGTCTCACCAAAAGTATTTAGTTACACTGTCACTGGTGGGCTCACACTGGATGAAACTGAAGTGTACAGAGAGTTGTCTGGGCGAGTAGTGTGGGTTCCCCTCGCTATTTTAACTTTTTGTAATGTTAATGGCATCATAGGATGCTGAACAACTCGAAAGAAAACAGTTCATCAATCCATTGTCACAAGTTCTGCAGTGTCTCTGCACCATAAAGGAAAAAAATACTGCCCATATCTGTCCCTATTTTAGTTGGTCAGGTCGTCTGGGAACAGTTTTCCTTTTCATTTGAAAAGTTTGTACAGCTCCTAGCACTATGGATCCTCATGTCTGCTGATGACTACAAGGACTATTTTCATAAAAACCAAGCATTTAATCACAATAGTTGCATGCACAGGTTCAAATAATCTGATTGAGCAAAAATATACTGAACAATTCAAGTGGAGTCTGAACTATCATTTTAAGGAAGGAAGCCCCCTGTTTTCAATGGTCTTTGTTCAGGTTTCACTGGATGATTTGCCCAGTGACATGGAGAAGAGGTGTAGGTTCTTTTGGGACCCTTTTCTGAGAGAAACAACAGCATTCATGCTGCTTGGGGGTACTGAGTATGACAGAAATCAGCTTGACTCATTGAAACAACCATTTAAAAGCAGAACCTCTAGCAATATAAATCAGCAAGACTTCACTTCACTGGAGCTCTGCTAATTTACCCCTGTTGGGAATGTGGCTTTGAGACTTTATAGAGTGAGGAAGAAACTAAGGAAGCAAAACAAAGATTCAAAAATATTACGAAATAAAACAGCTTGAGAATGCTATGTTTTCCTAACCATGCAAAAGAGAAGCCTGTAGATTACAGTTTCAATTTAATTTGTTGTTATTTGATACATGTTCACACATGCAGGATGTGTCATGGAGAATTTAAATGCCTGTTTTGAGAAAAATTCCCAATATTTCTTTTTGTCTTATTTCTGTTATGATTATTCCCCAGTCTGTTTCAGCCAAAAATTCAGTGAGGTCAGACCTTGCTAAGGATTTTTAAAACACTAGTGCTGAAAAGGTCTTCAACCATACAGACAGAAAAACAAAAAAAATAAAAGAAGGAAGACCTAGTGTATATTGAAGGTCAGACAGAAGTTCAGGATAACTTAGATGTTGTCCAGTTATAAAAGAGATTCTCTGCCTCATCTTTTGGTATGAATGATAGTGAACAAGGAATAATTGGAGGATATCTGAGTAAGGATAAGGAAGGTTTAACAGAAACTACTGTAATTAAGGCAGATTCAAACTAAGACTATTCACTCTGCTGAAGTCAGGAATCCTGCAGTAATCCCCAGCCCAAAATCTTGCCCAATTGACACATGAATAGGCAAGCTCAGAAGCAAAGCTTTTCTCTGTGTGCAATGGTACAAATATATCCTAAGTGGTGAAGGGAAAATGTAACATGAAGCGAAGCAAAGGCTTCATGGTCAAGCAAGCTGAGGAACCAAGGTTGAGGAGAAGTGGCATAAATAATGACAGTTCTTGCAAAAGCAACTTTTTGTTAAGAGAAGAAATTTCATACTCAGGGAACAAGTCGTGATCTATCTAGATTTGCACCAAGTAGTTCATAAAGTGCTCAGTTGAGAATTACCTTCTAAACTTATTAAATGGAGAGCAATTTGAGATGATTAATCTGAATGAAAACCATATGTAAATGTTAAAATGGAAGTCTTTCAGGTTAGAAAGGGATTATTGGAAGTTTCAAAGAAGGTTTTGGACACATTTTGTTGCTAACACTTGTTAGTGACTTCGAGCCAATAAACAGGTTTGCCTAAATAATAAAGGCAGTTCAAGGTATTGACAACAATTAGGATGCTCATATAAGACCTGGTTTATTTATAAGCAGAATGATGGAAACTGATGAATTTTAACACAACATATCCACATAAAGACTTTATGTTGTGGAGCTCATAATTTGGCAGCAGCAGAGAAACAGAGATCCAGGTGTGTTGTTAGACTGTGAAACAGCTGTGAGCCTCCAGTGAGAGAGAACCACAAGAAATCTGAGGCAAGCTTAAGATGCAGTGCAAATATATTTTCTTTGTAGTCACTGAAGCATACATTTACCATACAAGGTACTGCCAAGGTGCTTTGTACATGATGTTTATTCTGATCACCCATTTTCAAATCAGATTTAAGGTAATTTGGAACAGATCCAGAGAAGGAATACTGAAATGATGGAGGGAAAGCAGTACAATCTTCTGAGAGCAGTCAGAGAATCACACTTTGTTTTCCTTCTCAGATAAAACTTCTCTTCATGAATGTGTATGGGAATGTAAAAAAAGGGTGGGAGTAATAAGATTTAAACATAAAATTGGTACAAGATCAAAGAGAGAACCGGTTGTACAAAATTTACCACAGTTAAAATCACCCTCTGATTTCAATCAGTTTAGTAGTGTTCAAAAAAACAGGGTAAAAACAAATCTAACTGTTTCAAGACGATGGATCCCAGCAGCATTATGGACATTGAATGACGGAGTACAAGTCTTCTGGGGCAGTGTAAAAGTTCTGGGCATCGAACTTAGTCATCTGCTCTAAGAATTAAAAAGACAATTTATCTTTTTTTTTACTGACTTGGGTCCATTTATGCCATATCTTTGCTGTACGCAGTTAGTCCTAAACATCTGTGCTTTCATTTGTAACTTAATTTTGCTGCGGAGGATTTCTTCTTTCACCCTAAGAAACATCAACAGTTTGTCCCAGATAGGGAGGGAATGCTGGGAAAGTGCAATGCTACTCTTGGGGGTGTTAAGAGATTTACTATGACTTACTTGTAGTTGTTTACATCTACGTCTAGGTTGACAAATGCTTTTCCTCATGTCCAACATGCAAACCTTCTGCAGCTTAATGGAACCCTCCCACTCTTTCTAATATGTGTGATGTTCCTTTTCCTGAGAGAAAGTCTTCAGTGGCTCCAACAAGTTCATTAGTATGGAAAGGATAAGGGCTGTTAGTCTTGGCAGCTTCTGCCTTCTTCCCTCAGTGTTAAACCTCTTGGCCTTTCATATATGAACTATCTTCAGATGGTCTGAGCATAGTGGAGGTATTTTATGGCCCATGGTGTGGAGGCATGGCTGGAGGACATGCTTTCTGAGCAAAATATCTATTACAGCGGCAACTGTGGAGACTTGGACTCAATTTTCTATGTATCTCCATGAAAATTTCAGGCAAGAGTTTTACAGAAAGAAGATTCTTCTTTAGTAAACATCTATCAGATACATTCAATACAATCAAATTCAAGCAGACACTTCCTCCGGCTCTTTTAAAGTTACTATAGATTAAATTTTAGTCTTTCTTCGGGCATTGCCTGAGTGGTACTATAAAGACGATAAAAGAAATCTCTAAAAATTGATTAAGATTTAATTAAAGATTGATCCTATCCAATTATGTAGTCTCTAATTTTTATTAAATTTTAAACTCTTGTACTCTGTAGGAAAAGAAAGGAAAAAGGACCACAGTGGTTTCTATCAATAAAACTTTAGTACAACAGCGAGCACAAAAGAATGTTGAAGTAATATAATTGGATTGAAAATGAGTGGCAGTTTACAAATGTGCCAGAACTTCAGACAATTTTAGTTGTGAATGAGCTCTCATTTACAGCTTTCCTCAACAAAGAAATAAAAGTAACTTCCACAATAATAAACAAGTCTGAGTAAACAGTCAGAATAAATGAGTAGCAGTAACTTCCTGCTACTCTTTCTTTTCTGGTACACTTGGCAGCAGCAAGCCAACATGCCACTCCAAAGTCACTGAACACAGTGGGAAGACTTGGTGAGCACTGAGACCGAGTCTGGGTCCTGCCTCTCCCTCTAAAATGAAGCAGCTCTTTCCAAGAAAACAAAAGATAAGAAATAAAATTTAAAAACCACCTCCAGGGTACTCCTCCTTTTCCACACATACATTGGGAAGATGCAGAAGGATAAAAATTAACCTCAAGATCTTAGGGGAAGGAAATTTCATTAGACATCTGGAAGATCTGAAATCTCATGACTGCTTATCTCTCAAGAAGTGATCATAAAGGAAGTAAAACATAAACACAATGTGAACTGAATAGAGTAGTAGATAGACCATCAGTATGACTCTTCTATTAAAAAAATGTTTAGGTTCAATAATCAATACTATGGACATTGATCATATAATAAACCCAAAGAATTGAATCACTATACCGAGTCTTATGTATGTCAATGACTAAGAATATTCTGCCATTGTCTTGAGGTTGTTTACCTCATTAATGAAACATGGAAAGATAAAGAATTAGGGGATCACAGTGTCCTTTATTCACTCTGCTAACTTGTAAACAGCCCAGAGGTTGTCATGCTGTCTAAATGGCAATAACCATATTCCAAAGAGGGAAAAAGACACAGTAAAATTTCCTGGGGTTTCCATTTACAGCATCCATGCTTTCATTCAAGCCAGCAAATGACTTTGTTCCCAAAGAATATCGAAGAATATCAACTTGCAATCTAGAATAAGTGAGGGGCAGGGGATTAAAAAAAAAAAAAAAAAAAGATGACTGATTTCCTTTTTTAATATCTGCTCCAAAATTGACTTTTAAATGTTTAACACTTCCAAAAAAATGAGAGTCTTGGCAGCTGTTTGGTGTATCACACTTGCTTCCTTCAAATACTTGGAAAAAAATCAGGTTTCTACCAATATTATTAGGCATCTCCCAAAAGTGCTTCTAGGCAGAGTTGCCACACCAAGTATTTCTGTTAAAATCAAAATCTTCAAACCTGTCTCAGTATTTTAAATTAAGAGACTATATATAGAATGTAGGGTATTGAATTACTGAGACCGAACTTTTTATTAAAAGCAAAAGTTGTTATTTTTAGGCCAATTAAATAAATTCTTTAGTCATACCGCATTGATATTGTTTAAAAAAAACCCATGTAAATAAATCACACCTGATATTTTCATAATTAAAGGTAATTACTGATCTTAATTTAAAATATTTAATTTTAAAAATCACACATCTTCAATCACTGTTCAGTTTAGGTATCAAGAATTACTTGAAATGAACCAACACACTAGCAAGCAACAATTTATGGATGACTTACCATTAAGGACATTCTTACACCAACATTTACTTCAGTCTATCTGCTTGAAATAGGTCCCACAAGACTTTAAGGACAAGATTTGTCCTAAAGGTGGCCAATTCAGAGCTGTTTAGAATACATTTTTAACTCAGTTCAGTAAGACATTCCAGATAGGAGCCTTCATAGAGAGCAGTGGGAGGATGATGCAACCTCTAAACTTCCACAGGCTAAATCAATGGCAGGGATCTGGCTAGGAACAGCAATTTTGCCTTAGTAAAAATGTCACCTTGTGATAACAGAGCTGTTTCAGAAAACCACAGACTTTTAAAATAGTTGTGAGTTGCTAAGGCTTTTTGGGGGGATAAAAAAAAAAAAAAAAAAGAAAAAAAATTAAAAGGGAGAAGAGGAAGAAATGGAAGAAGAAGAAGAAAAAAAAACAGGATTAAAAAGGACCTTTCTAAGGGACACAACTATCTGAGAAAATAAACTGCTTGGGATGAAAGCTATATTTCTACAGATGCTCCTGTCTTTGTTTCTAGCATTTCTAGTTTCTATATGCTCATTTGGCTCCCTAGGCTGAAAGCAAGGGCAATATGCTGGAGAACACACAGGCTCTGTCCTGTCCTCTGCTCCCATTTATTTACTGGAAGTGGATCCCCATCAAAAGACGTAATAGAGAATTGCAGTGCTGCAGCCCAGACAGGCCCCTGACCTGGGGCAGAGCATCCTCCTCGAGGAGGATTGATCTGAACCCACAGCTTCCACATCAGAGAGGAGCTGTCTCTCTACTTCACATCCTGCCAGGGAAAGGCAGAGGAGAACATCTTCAATGGTCCAAAGGAAAATTGGCAATATTACATGAAAAAAAGAGCTTTTACTGTGAGGAGGTAAAAAACCTAGCCTTACTATGAAAAAAAAAAAAAGTAATTGCAGCTTGGTTTAGATTTCTTGTTTGAATTGGTGTTAGGCATTTGCTGTGCTTTTTTCCCCCCTACTAATTTCCTGTCCGGATTGGCAGCCAATGACTCACCTGCATTCACAGATGAGTATCACCAAAACATCAGTCTACAGCTCCTCTTCTCAATACGTTGATTTAATCACACAAAGCAACCCCCACACTGACCCCATGAGTGTAGCATTATTCAAAGCACTTGCAAAAGCAAGGCCAGGTAGCTTCTCTTTATGTCTGCAGATATTCCCATAGCAGAAGCTCTGAAATCAGATATTCTAAGTAACCTGTCTTCATGGTGATTCCCAGAGTTCAAGGCAAAGAAATAGTAAGTAGCCCAGGAGAGAAACTATGTTATCTCCCCAAAATTAAAGAACGTGATGATCAGGGCGGTGTTGGAGAGTGCACGTCTGGAGAGCCGAACTGGCAAGCCCATGGGTCTGCCAGGAGCTTCTCATGCCCAGGGAGAAAGGCCCTGTGGTTCATTTTCTGATCAGCAATGTTAAATCTACTTCCTCCACATGATGGAATATGCATGATTCAATGGATAGACACAAATTATGGGTCCTTAGGTTACATTTTTAATCTCAGGGTCTGAGATTTTCCACAGGCAACCGTGTGGTTCCGACAGACATTGCAAGGACCGTTTAAACATGTATTACATGTTACTGAGAAACAGGAGGGTTTTTCCTGCAGCTGGCTTCCTGACTACCAAGTTATGGTGCATGCCTAAAATCCTTAATGTTTGTCATCAGAAATTACTGTGCAAACACCAGCCTGACTGACAACTTATCTAATGGGCAAATCAAAAGTAAATGAGAAAAAGGGAAGACAAGTGACCCAATGAAGAACCAACAATTTGTCATTTGGGATGTTTTATTAGGCAGTTTGACAAATTTCCTGCTGGTTAACTGATTAAATTTACATTTCTCTATTTTTAATCTTTTATTTCATACTCAAATATGATTGTTAGCCATTAATCAATAAGGTTTAAAGTGCTCATGATTAATGGCCAGTGCTTTCAGCATAAATAAGAGATTCTGCGATGCTGGGATTTATCTGGCTCTAGAGATGGCAGGATTGCTCCGAGTGCTCATTCCTTAGTTACAATAAAGCAGGACCGGGAGAACTGATGAGATTCTGTGCCAGTACTGTGCTGAAATGAAATGGGAGCAGCTATTAAGGATCTGTGCGAGATAATGATGAAAAAGAAACCAAAGGGTTAACAAGACTATGTTTTTTATATAAGTAATGCCGGAGAAATTAATGAATCTCCGTGCTATAGACAAGTAGGGATTTACAGCATCTATACGGTAAAAGAGCCCAGGCAGACTAATGAAGTGACCACCCACGGCTGTGCCGGGTGTGTGAGGATGCAAGGAGAGCCCCTCTGGCCGTGGGAGAGCCGAGCCGCGGGTGAAGGGTTAACGGGAGCCCGGCGCGGCGGGGCAGGGACCCGGGGAGGCACCGGGACCCAGAGCTTCACGCGGGGCAGCAGCAGCCAAAGGGTTAACGAGACGCCTCCTATTGAGATGCTAATTGTCAAGACAGTGTATTACTTGAGGAAAGTAATTTGATTACTTGAAACTCCCACTAAGGAGGCAAGCTCGTGTCCTTCCATCTGTCGGGCTCTGTGAAAGATGATGAATTGAGCCCCAAATTCACGTGTGATGAAGTCGCTGTCAATCCGCGCCAGCCCAGCCCGCTGCCATGCCCACCGCACAGAGGGTAGCACCGCAATTCAACTTTCCCTCGGAAACCCAGGAGGCTCAGTAACCTGTTACTTGCTGCTGCTTGCTTTTTTATTTTTTTTTCTTCTTTTTTTTCCCCTCCCCGTTTTCTGCCTCAGCGCTACAACTGAGTCATTCTGGTGCCCATGGCTCGTGGGTATACCGGGCTCCCACTGCGCTCGGCTTCATTCCCCACTTCAGTTGGCAGCGTTATTTTCGGCTGATGCAGATGTGGGGCTCGCTCGCCGGCGCTTTGTAGCCACTTGTCGAGAAGCATTAGGAAAGCCTTAACTATGCATAAATCTGCAGAGTGAATGTTTTCTTTCATTCACTTGCTCCTATTATTTGATTTCTTGTAGGCCTCTGCGGCAGAAATGGAGAAAATAAGGTAAGTGAGACAGTTTATTTACATCTCATTATAGAGAAGAAATGTTCTGTTGCACAATGCTTGATACAGGCTCTTGGAAAATATTTCGCTTAATATGATCAGAGTAGAATACTGGATTGCATGATGATGCAAGGCAAGCTGTGCTTTAGAGACAAAAGGAAAAGAATGTGGTTGTTCTAGTAAATCTATTTTGCAGGGATGTCAATCCAGAAAGCATGTTTTACACACAAACATGGTTTATTGCCAGATGCAGAGCATATTTGATTATATAAATGTTGTAGCCACTTGTCCATTTACTGCAAGAGCCTGCCATTCCATTTAATGAGGAAAGTGGATCAATAATTCATGAAAAAGCTGAAGAAAATATAGGCTTGACTTCAAAGCATCTAATTAATGTGGTTTGTTTCAATATAGCACTGTAACATTGGTGTTCGATTTTTGTTTTATATTGTATACCAGCCAGATAAATCTTGTCTCCTCTGTGTTTAAAATGTTGTCATACTGTACCAGTTCTCAGCACATCTCTCTGCTTTAAGCAAAAGGAGATGGGTTTTATAACATAAGTTTTCCATCTCATGTCCTAGTGCAAGTCTGCTTTGGGAGATATTGCTTTTGTGTATGTTGTTGAGAGAGAAAAAGAAAGAAGAAAGCATTCTAGCCCTTTTTAATAAATTAATTAAAAATCAGTAAAATCTTATCTACTAGCACATTATCAAAGTGATAGGTAAGAGATAAACTTTTTACTACCTTTTGAATACTTTATGGAACTTCTTTTCATAACCAAATACACTGGCCATGATCTTACTTGGTTTTATTGGACAAGCCTAAATTCCTTCTCTGAACCTGGTAACTCTGGTTAGTGACAACTGTTGTCCAAGAGCAACTTTTTAGATTCCTTCAGTTTGGAATGGGTATCCTGAGTTATTAGAAATGCAGAAAAGTTCTGAAATTCTAGAAATAACTGGGGAAGAAATTTGATCAAGTGTTTAATGAATTCTGGGCTGGAAACAGAATCCTGTTTTTCTTTTGAGGCAAAGGAGGTTAAGTCTCTTACAGTGAACTTGAAGATGCATGTCCAAAAGTTACTAAGAATATATTTTTAAAGCACTTAACTCATACACTTTTGTAGAGCCTCATGACAACAGAAATATTGTAACTTTTGTGCTGAAAGAAAAACACTGTGCAATGTATTATGGATTTGCATGTATATAAGCATTATAATGTTAAAGCTGTGAGTTTTTCCTGAGTAATGCCTGAGAAAGTGCCTCGGTGTGTGGACTGGTGTCTAATAAAAAATCCAAACAACCACCTATGGCATATGCATGCTCCTGTCATAAATTACTCTCTTAGAAGATGCAAGTAAATATGTATTTACATGTTTGCTCGATAAGCATGTGTGCACAAATGCAATATAATACTTGTAATACCTTCCTGAGCATACCTTGGCCTCTGCTTTCAGTCTTGCCTCTTTTGCAATAAAGGGCTGCAGAGCCCAGGAGAACGAGCAGAATGTATTGAAAAAAGAAATAATTTTCTATGATGACAATAAACATTCTTAAAGTTCCATTTCCCTAGCACGACAATTTTGCAGCTGTCAGGCTTGCCAGTCCTTACCTCCCTATTCTCTGAGTGCTATGTAGATGGAAAGCCCACCCTGCCCCACCGAATGAAGTAGGAGCTTCACTATTAACTCTGCAAAGAGAAGGGTCAGGCTCTCTCAGGAATTTGCTAAAGAAATTTTCTGTTAAAAATTCTTGTGTGCAGAAGTTCCTCTTGGCAGATGTTAGTCCCCATCACCCCAGCAGGTGCAAGGCCAGTTCCAGGGCTTCGTGTGCTCCCAAGTGGAGCAGCGAGCCAGGCAGGGGAGCTCCGGCAGGACCCAGTATAGAAGCTGCACTGCTCCATCCCAAACTTTTCCAGGCTCCCTGTCGACAGTCATTCTCTTGGATGCAAACTGACAGAATCCTTGGCAGTTTAAGGAAACTATCTGGAGACATTATCTT
This sequence comes from Falcunculus frontatus, assembly GCA_013398115.1. Taxonomy (NCBI): domain Eukaryota; kingdom Metazoa; phylum Chordata; class Aves; order Passeriformes; genus Falcunculus; species Falcunculus frontatus. The sequence goes on along the minus strand of VZRV01010761.1, from coordinate 282,690 downwards.
AAATAGCTGGTAAACTCACAGCCTGGAGAGAATTAGATTTTTCTAAACTTACCAAAGTCTGGTACCCAGGTAAAAAACAAATTACACTGTGTTTTAACCACAGTGGCTTCAGTGAGGTCATGAAGAGAGATAACCTGAAGCTAGGAGAAGAAAGAAAGAAACAAGAGGAAAATGGCAGGCTGGGAGGAAAGATGTATTTTTCGTTATACGTAGAAACCAGCGTAACATGGAAAAGCCATTCCCACATGATACTTCATTGTGTTCTGCCCTATCTCCTGTGCCCAGCTCCTTCCCCACTCTTTTTTTGTTACCAGCTGAAAATATGCCATTCTACATCACCCGGGATGGTGTCGGCCCAAGGACTAGAGGGTGAGCCCACGCCAGCTGTGGAGCTGGGGTGCACGGAGGGTACAAGGCTCCTGCAACAGAGCTGGGAGAAAGGGGTTCTGTAATGAGCAAAAAGGAAACAAATCTTGTTAGAGAAACAGGACAAGAGGAGAAAGGTGCATAACCACAGAACAGGTTGAAAACCCTCAGGGTTAGAGAAATAGAGGTTTGCATTCCACAGTGCTCTTCAAGGGAAGAAAGTCTTTTAAATTAGAAGAACAGGTGACAGTCCTTGGGAGCTCACAGGGCCAAATATTTTAGGAAGGCAGCTCTGTAAGTCTTTGGGTGAGCTTTGCACATTCTCCAGCCCAGGAGACTGGGGATCCATCTGAGGCATCTCCAAGGACTGGGGTAGCCAGGCCCATTCAGAAAGAGGGGTGAATGCAGGAGCCTGAAAAATTGATCCACTGATGGCCCATGCTTTATTCAGCCATAAAATTCATTGAGCCAGGCAGCACAAGCAGTAGTGCAGCAAACTAATACAAGTCTCATTGTTACATTCCTTCACTGAGAATCTGTCCAGAATGATGTGATTCGTCTCACGTAATGCAGCAATAATTCCCTTTGCAGACCAAGGAGCTGCTGTGACCTGCAATGTCACAAGCAGGGGCTTGCTGTGACAGAGTTATGTGTGGAAGGAGCAGTAGGAAGCAGAGGTGGGAGGTTGTCAGTATTTAGCCTGACACAAGGACACCTTCCTCTAGAAGTGGAAATATGCAATTTTGTGCTAAAACTTTGACTGAAAAGAGTCAGTTTTTGCAATGAAGTCTTCTCACTGTGAATGATTCTTAGCAGTACAGTGTTTATTACATCTCAAGGTACCAATATATTAGGCAGAAGTAAGGCTAACTACTAATCACAAACCTCTTGAGGATCTGCACTTATGTAGGTTGGCTGTGTATGGTTATAGAGTCACTTTAAGTATTAATTACTTCTGACTCCAACCTTTTAAATACAGTTTTTTGGATCTGGTTCTTTTTCATGTCTATAAACAAGGACTGAAAATCTTAGTTAATTAAAGTGAGTTTCAAATATACCTATACTATCTTATTTTGACTCAGCAGTGTGCTATCTTTGCTGCATGTATGCAAGAGAAGCACAAGCCTTCCGAGCCTGAGGCCTTGTAGATTTGTGGTGGCTGGCACACAAAATTGCCAGTACACTGGAAACTACTCCTTTAAGTTGGATTGAACCATAGAATGGGTAGCTGTGCAAATGGACGACCAGTTCCACTTCAACTCCAGTACAGACTCCTGGAAGCTTTTTCTTTGCTTACATTTCATCCTGCTTGAAATACAGGTTGTAATATTCAAACTTTCTAGTGAGTATAATGTAAGGTTTGGCAAACCAGAACTCTAGAAATACTTAATACACAAATACTGACCAGATTCTCCAGGGTTCCTTACATTGAAGGGTATCTCATTCCACAGGAAATGTCACTTAAAGAGACAGATATCGTTCAATAAAAGCTTTTCCTTTTTTTTTTTTTTTTAATACACTCCTAAAATTTCAGTGACAATTCAGAAACTCTGTAAATCAATATTCTTAGTTCTCAGCTTTCAAGATCCACAACAGGCTGAACTGTATATCTAAAAGTGCACAAAACAGGACGCATCATCGCCATCACCAACTGCCAGGCTCACAGTGCCTCTAAGGAGGCTGTTTCCACTTTACAATATAATCATGGTATTCCTCAGCTGAGGATTACTTTATTTTGGTAGCATCAGTAGGGGCACTTTACCCGGGGATCTCTGGTGAAAGTGACCCTTGTCTCAAGGAACCTGTGAGGTAACATCTTCATTTCACTGTAGTCCTTATTTCAGAACATATGAAAGCAAAGTGGTTTGTTTTGCACACACAGCTGGTAGTAAGTCAGCAGCTTGATCCAAGTCTCTTGAATTTTTAGACTTGGACTTTTCTCAAGCGTGTTTGAGTTCATCTGTGGTAAGGAAGGAATATGGGTTTCTTCAAAAGGAACATCAGAGGCACATGCAGTTCTAGGGAAAAGCCTCTGCCATGCTTTGCTGGAAATGTAAATACTTTCCTAAATTCCCACCTGATCATGCTGCCTTCCTTGCACTTGGTATAAATATAGCTCTCTTCATATGCTAATGAACACACTGTAATTTCCTGCCATCCCCACCTTGTCCTTATTCCTCTCTCAGCCTGTAACTACATTAATTTTACCATATACTTGAACACAAGGGGAGGATAATTTTTTCCAAGAAAGTTAACCAACAAACATGGTTTACTTTACCCTAGGTCTGGTCTTCACATCCACAGCTGATATGCTGGGAGCCACTGCCTTGTACAGAAGCAAAATGCCACAGGACAGAAGCAGAGCTGTGCAAGAAGCAGCTCCACCATCTGCTCAGCAGTGTCTTCAGGCTCTAGTTGATGCTGGGATGTGAAACCCCAGCTGCGGACACAGGCAAAGAGATGGAACAGGGCAAGCTTGGAAGAAATAGAGCATAGGGAAATGCAAGCATGAAAGGGCCATGAGTTTGGGGTCATTAGAGGTGATGGTAAAAAGTCACCAAGCTGGGTGAATTTTGGGTGCATTTTGAAAGATGGAGAAGAAAAGGAAAAGGATAAAAAAGTTGCCTAACGTATATTCAAACAGGATTTTTAAGAAAGCTTTTCCTTTGGTTTCATTTTTCCAAGTTTCATTTCCTTTCACAAGCTGGCTTTGTCTGCCAGGCAGTCCCAGCAGCAGTGACAGCCCTGCAGTGCTGTTTTCAGCACATCTGGTTCCTTCATGCTGCCATCCAAGGTGTGACTGCAGCTAAAGCAAATGTCTCTCTCTCCTCCAGAGACTACACTCAGTTTTGAGTTTGTTGGTTGTCAAACATAACGATGGGAGCAATGGACACATACAGATATATTCACAGCCCACAGGGGAACTATATCCCTGGAACTGGGATTGGTTGAGGCACAGAGCCATGCTGATCTACCTATTCCAGCACCTCTGAGAATTTTGTTCGTGTTGTCAGAGGCACAGTATGCTTGTGCAGCTTATCACACCTAATTTCCACTATTGCTGTTCCCTGTGATAGTCAGTCAAACCAGCACTACCTCAGCTGAGGAAGGAGTGTTGCTGCTATGCTGTCCTACAATCCTGTGCCCTGAGCTTCCGTCTGCTGCTTGAAGAATGATCTAAAAGGCAGTGATGTCACTATGCAGGGAACCATCCCCAGTCAGCTGATGTAACAAGTGCTGTGTTATAGTATCCTTCTGTTCTAGATAAATACTGAGCGAAGCCAAAGCATCCACCAAACAAGAAACATGACAGAAACAGAGGGCAGAACAGATTCAAGTCGAATGAAACCAGGTATAGCTGTGTAAAGTGGCCTGCAGGGACAAGTGGGAGATGAGCAAACATCTGAAGAGACCAAGGAAGTAGGTAGGAGTAGATGAGCCATGCCATCATCCAGGAGCTGCAGTGAGTCATGGGGAAGAGGCTGGACCTAAGTGATGCCTAGCTTACAAATAATGTTCTGCCTACCCCTTTCTTGCAAGGCAAAATGCATCACTGAGCAATGCCATGAGCTTCTCAGAGAAGAAAAGTAAATAAAAGGAGGCATTTTTGACAAATATTTAAGAAAAAAAGAAAGAAAACTCCATTTTGTATAGTGCTTGTGGTTAGTTCATAGCTTTGTACCCTAGGGAGCAGAACTTACAGAACAGTTTCTTTTTTGTTGTTGGGTTCTCCCCCTTCAAGCTCCAAAGACACAATTATCCATGATTCTAAGAAATTCAAAGGTGGGAAAATTGGATGCATCCCCTTTATTGCTAATAGGCTTCAGTTTATGTAAGCACTTTGACCAAAGCTACTGGAGGATATGTGCTGAACACTGCAAGCAGCAACTTGCAAAGCAAACAGTGGCAGCCACTGCAGCAGTAACAAAACAATCTTATAAGCTGAAGAATATAAGAGGTTTCATGCTATGAACCCCAGATGGTTCAAGGACAGTACAGTTTGTGAGCCACACTTGAGTGTGCTCTGTGGTGAAATCAAGTAGATTTTGAATGCTTGCCGCTGCTACAGCTCACAGACTGATGAAAGAAAGGAGATAACTTGTCTGCAACACTTTATTACAGGCTTTTTGCAATTTCCAGCTCTGTTGCTGCTGGCATGGCTTAGGCAATTTAATTTACCAATCAATTCTTGATTTACACACAAGTGACTTTAGAATGCATTCAAATAAAAACTGTATCACCACATTTGATTCAGTGTTCCTCAAAAATCAAAAGCATCTGAAGTATATCAAAACTATTAAGCTTTTCACATTAAAAAATTGAAAAGACTGAATTGTCTTTATGTTTTAGTGATGACCTAAAGCCAGCTTAGCATGAAGTACAATGTGCTGAAAAATAGGCAGTAGAGAGTGAGGTGTAATCATGCTTTTTGGAATTCATGAATGTGAAGGTTGTATGATATACAGACCCCCCCAGCAGAACAGAAGGATCCTAAGTGCCTGTAGTTCCTTGAAGGATTTCTCTCGTGTGTGATCGTCCTACTTCTCATGTGTACTGCTCAACTGTTGTCATTCGACTCTTCCAGGAGAAACAAGATCCCCCTCACTGAACAGAGCAGAGTCACTGCTCATTTCTTGGTTTGTAGTAAGGTTTATACTGGGATAAAAGTGAGGGCCTCCATGTCACATGCAGTTATATTGTTACTTAAAGCATGACTTTCTTCATACTTCCTTTTTTTAAGCTCTGAAAATCATTGAAAAATCAAATTGTCATCCTGAACTTGCCCAACTGTCACTGTGTCAGCAAAACCATAACTGAGAAGTTGTGTTCAAGTGAACACACACAACTCATGCAGCAGACTTGCATCTAAGAGGGCAAATAGTATTTGAGCAGAATGTTGTTGGCAAAGCAGTGGCTGACTGACTTACTAGGACATCATGACTACACAAATGCCATTTCAGCTGTTCAGAGCAGAATGCAAATTTTTACCACCTTGCCTTGATTTTTCCCATTTTCAAAAGAAGGAGGAGAAATAGGAGGAGGGTGCCCTAGAATAGAGGAGCTTCAAACTTTTTTGGAAAACACTGAGCTCTTCAGGGAGTCTCTGCTGTTCTACAAAGACCCTCATGTTCGCAAGAAACTCTCATGACTCAGCAGCTCCAAATTGCTGCCTTCTGTTCAAGACCGGTTTCATATCCATGTCAGAGCAAAGGGCCTTAACTCTGAAGCTTCCATACAAATCAGGTCAAGCAAATGAGTCCATTTTGTGTTTCTGTTAGCTGGAACTGCCACTAAGACAAAAAAATCAGTTTAAGAACCTGCTCTATTTTTAAGGCATTCCAAGAACTATACTGGAGTTCCCAGCAATGAATGGCTATTTAATCTTTTCCCTCGACATTGCCCAAGAGCTCATTCTTGCAGCAGGCAATTTGAAGAGATAAGCAATCAGCACTCCCCTTTTCTGTGCTTTCCAGTTTAAAAAGTGTTAAATCTTTCTGCTGCTATTTAACTCAGGGTTGTTGGTTTAACCAAGGTATTGCACAAATTAACAGAGTATTCAATGCTTCACCTGTAAAGAGTAGTCTATAGATAAAAAAAGAACTTGCCTATATATCTGTATAACTGGTCCTACTGCTAAGAAGTTCTACAGATGTAGGTGTTTGTAATTACATTTAAGTAGCACTAGATGTGTGGCACACGACTTTGCATGCTCATATTTAACTAAGCTTGTAACTGCTGGGTCACTTGCCCTTTTGAGATATGATTTCCTCATGTTATGAATCCTATCTCTGTCCTGTAACAAGGAAGAAGTATTTCCAAGAAGTTAATTTCCAAGGAGATGAAGGTGTACCAAGTACATTCCAAGATTTAAAGCAGATCCGCGAGTTGCTGAAAAACAAATATTTTGCAGCTCTGCCCAATATTCTTAAAAATTCAGTGTGAAACTAGTAACAAGGTACATTCACGGACAGAAACTCATCCTTAATGATGAGGCAAGTGCTGCTTTCTATAGGGAAATAGAGATTTTTTCAGACTACATACAATCTACAGCATTGAAGCAGTTCTGTTCGAATTCAAAATAAACTGTATGTTTCTTTTTAGCTCTCAGCTTATGAATGACAATGATTTTGTATTTGCATTTTATTTGTATTTGCATTCTGATTCAGATTGATAAGAGACCAACAAATAAAGAAGGACAGATTGAGTCAAATACTCTGAAGACTGGGTAAAAATGAGAAGCACAGCAAACTAGCCCAAAGCAATGCAAGTAGAGTGATGAAAGACAGAGCAGCAATACTATTTAAGTAATTACTTGGAAAGCAACAGCACAGATCAACACACAGAAAAATTTGGTTGTTCCAGTCATGAAACTGACCAGGAAGTTTTTACACGAGCACAAATGCTCCTCCGTCCTACTCCTTTCCAGTGCTGAATTCACAGACAGGCTGTTGCTAAAAGGGGTGCATGACTGGCCCGGGTTATTTTTGTCTAAATCTGCACAGCAGCTGGCCCTCAAATCCCACTTTTCCATCTCCCTGCAGCCCTGCAAACACAATGCTGGGCAGAGCCATGCGGCAAAGGAAACACCTGGCGTCTCAACCCACATCAGCAGCGTGACCCTGACAGGGCTGAACCTCAGCAGTTCCACTTCAGTCCCAAGCCTTCACAAGCCTTTTGGAAAAGAAAAACATTTCCTGGCTTATCCCTGTCCTTACTGTACCAAAGCCACCAAGTGCAATGGACATGAGGGGCAGGTTTCCAGGTAGATTTTCAGCCCACACTTCAAAATGTAGTTGAGAACAGCCCAGTAAATGCCAGTCTTTGCTCTGGAGCCCCTAGATATCTGACAAGCTTGCAGAGGTGCCCAGGTAAATAGGGCTGATGAAGGTAATGTGAATGATCGAATTTTCTGTTTTCTCACTTGAGGAAGGCAAAGCAGTACCCCTGCTCTGCAGCTGGAACTGCTGTGGTAAGTGCTGCAGCCCCCTTGCTAAAATGACGTTCCCAGCAGTGGAGTCTCCTGAAGCATGTTTTCATGTTTCTTTGGTCCTGTTTTATTTTTTCATGAGATGCTGACAGTGTCTCGTCTTTATATCAAATGTTCTTTATTAAACTCTTTCACTCCTGAAGGGGCCAAGAGCAGGAAGCCTCTAGGAGATACACAGCAGTCCACAGTTCCATATGAAGGAAGGACCAAATTCAAGTCTTGGCTTTTCCATGAAGAAGGTTAATTAGGCCTTTGTGTAACTCAAGGGGTAGCTCTGGCAACAGACCATATGAGCAGGAGAGGGAAGAAATGAGTCATAGGTAGAGGAGACTGATGTGAGTTTCTTTGGGCCAAATTTAGCTGACCTATACTGTTTAGTAACAAAGCAGCTTCCCTCCCTCCCTGCCCCACTTCCCTCCTTCTCAGTCTACAAGAGAAATAACAACCTGAAAGTCATGATTTTTTTTTTCTGAGAAATTAAAAATACATTAAATTATAGCACTAAACAGGTACTCTCTTAAAATATGTCAGTTACGAGGACTAAAGCTGTCTTGTCTACTGAATATGATACAAAAAAGTTCTAGATAATGGTAACTTCTGAAAAGAAGAACTTTTTTTTCTCCACCTTGACAAAGCTGCTGATGCAGAGTTTTACAGTAACTGTAGACTTCAACTTGCTTTCCTATAACTGTATTATGCTTTTTAAATAGATAAAGCCTCAGCAGATTCAGTTACTAGAACTGACAGTCTTCACATGCTGTGAGCTTCTGGAGGATTTTCTTTACAAACTAGAACTGAATATCATACAAATGTAAAAGAAAAAATCTCCAAGAGAGATGTCCCATTACTTCCAGCACACAGTGACTTGGAGCTGTTTGAGAAAAACAATGTTAATCCAGCCAGTTTGGCTCAATGTACTTCACATTTAAGAACATTTATTTTCATCTAAAAACATTCTTTTTTTAATGCAGTGATAACCCTCCCATGGTCCACTGTGGAAAAGAACTTTTATTATAACCTAAGAATGCGTAGCAAATAAGCATCATTTTACTTGGACTCAATGAACACGGAGAGTTTGAGTTACAGTTTTCATAGTAAAATATTAATGAATGCTTTTCAGTAACACAATGTGGACTGGACTTCTCTACTGTGGCTTTGCAGTTACTTTGCATTCTCATCTCCATTCCCCAAAGAGAACTCCAAGTCCTACTACAGAGTAAAAACAAACTCTACTAGGATTTTCATCTCAAGGTTCCTATAGCACTGAACTACTAATTATCATGGCAGGCAGAGCAGACAGTTCTGATTAAATTGCCAGCCTGGATTTGTAGACCATCCCATCTCCTTATTCATCATCTCTATAGGCATAATATTGGGAAACATCTTAAGATATAAATAGGCAGAGATATGGTTGCACGCTGAATTCTAAGTAACTGAATGAATCCATTACTGCAGCTTGGAGAACTCCAATTTTTTCTCAGAACTGCAACTCCTTTTCGAGTGTTATCTACCTCATTATGCATAGATTAGTTACATCATATATTGGTTTGCACAGACCACACAGAAGCTGAAAAGAGTTCACTACAGTTTTTCAGAGAGATTAATTTAGTTGGATAGAGACTCAAGAAAACAACATATTCTTTTCTCTAAAAGGCAACATTATTTATACTTTTTTACATTCATATAAACAACAAAGCACTCACATGATGCTGTCAGCCATATCCAGAGTGTTTCCGGCTATAAGTCTGCATTCATGCACCCATAGTTGGCATACAGCCGCAGCATGGATTCATGGCACAAATGGTTTCCTTATACTTTTGTCGTGAGCCACTGAATTGGAGACTGGTTAACTACAACTTTCACAATGAGAGAAGGCATTGTTATTAACAGAAGAATCAGAAAAATAAACTAAAACTCTTATGCCTTTACTGAGGGCACCTTTTTTGTAGACAACTCTTAGCTGCATTTTCTATTCTTACTCTGGCTACTTTCTTCAGCCCTAGAAATTAGGGCGTTGGCTTGCAGAGTCATTGCCAAATTTAAGGGCAATTATGCAATGAAAAGAGGAAGTACGAGAGGTCAGAGATTGTACATCTGTTTGAAATGCAGGTGGTGAAGGTGTTGCCATGACTGAGTTGAAAATATGGACTGAGGTCCAAAGATCTGAAACCTCTGATGGTCCTGCTCTGCAGACACAGGTTGCAGCCACAATCATTAGGATGCTCCCTGAAGCACTGTCAAAGTTCAAAGGATTTCCTTTTTTTTTTCTTTTCATTTTTTGAGCACTAAGTCACAAATTACCATCTCCTCACAGAACACTCACCACTCTTTCCAGAGTAATGAAGAGTTGCAGTTAGAAGCTGGCAATCTTTCACGGGCAACGTGTCAGACTGTATTTTTTGTTCCTAATTTAGTTTAAACATGTTGGTAGACAACATTGAGAAGCTGGGAGCCACTGCCTCTCACAGATGCTTCTATCAAGATGCTGTGGATCCCAAATCCCAGCCCTGTGCTGACCCTGTCAGACTAGCAGAAATCCCCTGATGTCTGCAGACCACTGGGAACCCTTCAGAAGGAAAATTTTATAAATGTGCAGAATACTGCTTCTATTTTTTTCCCCTGACTCACTCATTCTGCATCGCTTGACATTTTAACATATTGCCATATTAACCACCAAAAGTCTGATCCATGAGCATGACTTCAAATGTGTATTTACAAGAGCAGAGATGCAGCGGCATATGGACCACCAGCTGGTGAGAAGTAAGAATGGTACTTTGTGGAGCTTGAGTCACTAAGTAAATTTTAAAAAAAGCCAAAACATCTCTACAGTCAAAAAGTTAGAGTCAAAAGCTTGGTTTCTTTGAATGGGAGTACTTTGAAAGGATAACTGCAACAAGGCCAGTACTAAGAAAGCACAAAATCTGGAGGCATTAAATAAACTAGAAGCTGTGTTGTTTCTTATAAGAGGTATATGTAAACAAGATGCTTCCTGCTAAGGCTGTAAGAAATAGTACCTCAGAGGGAATGATGTGAGACAGAAAAAAAGAGTGATGACAGTCTGTTCCTCTGGAACAGGAGGAATAAAAATCACTTTGAGAGAGGGTGACACTGGGGGAAGTGTCTTTTTTATTGAGGTCATAACCACCTACACTCAAATGCAGAAGTCTCCAGCCTTTCTTTCCACCTCTCCCTAGTCTTGTGTGTTTTTCTCATGTGCTTCCCACCCATTTGCCTTCCAGAGGGATTCTCCTCCTGCTCCAACAACAAGCTTCACTCTTTCCCTCCTGAAATATTGAGTTAGGTCTGCAGAACATCAGCTCCTGATATTTCCCGCCCCAGCAGTTTTAAGATGTTAATCTCTTATTTAAATCACCTAAGCTTGAGTACTTCTAGGGAGTAGTTTGCTCCTTCTCACCCTGGTTTCAGCCCTTAGACTGTTGTTTTTCACCATATTATTCCAGAAACAGCTGAAAATGCCACACCTAAGGACATGTAACTTTAACAAAGATTATTTTTCATCTAACTTCAGAGACTGAGGTTTACTATTCTGCTTTAATGCCAGTCTATTTCATTAGCCTTTTCACTTTTTCTATTTCCCTTGAAGACCAGGTGAGGAGAAACCCAGGTTTCACAGGACAGTTCTGCAGTCTCTGTTTGCAGTGCTGCCAACCACTGGACCCCCTCACCTGTGCTCCCTTGCCAGTCCAGGACTGGTTCCTGTGGTTTTCTCAGAGAGATGCAAGAAGAGGAAGTCTCCTGCAGCTCCATCGATGCAGCTGCTAAGCAGAAGCTCTTTTTCAATAACAGGGAAATTTTTGGAGAAAGTAGTAAACAGAAAAAAGAAAAAAAGTTGATTTAGCAAGGGGAAAGATTCACAGATAAACATTTTTTTGTAATGGGGAAGGAAGACAGAGAAGGAAAGGCCTGTTCCTTGAAAAAAATAGAACATTGTCTGGGGACTATTAAATAACAATATAACTAATTATCAAGATAATTTTCTTCATGCTGGAGCACCAAACAGCTGAAATACAGAAGCTGCTGAGAGCACTTACTATAGTTAATTACTGAAATGCTTCTCATGGTTTATTTTGCTGAATTAGGGTACTAAAAGGAGTGTATTACATTATTTCTGTTGACTCTTCCACATGTGATTATTTATTATTAGATGCATAAGTACAAATCAGACAGGAAGGTCAAATTACTAATAGTTCCCATCAGCTGTACAGCATTATTGGCCCTGTAAAGGTAGACACATTGTTTACCTGAATAATAAGAATGATGTGAGTGATCATTAGAGTACTTGAACATCAGCCACATTAAAAAAAGCCCCTCTAAACCAGCATGCAAAGCATTCACATTGTAAATGTTGTCTTGGAGTTGTAATGTAAAGGATATAAAAACCATGCCTTTTTGCCTACCCTTCCCTGAACAAAGATCAGGAGCTCAGCAGCGAGAGAGAGAAATCTGAAATCATTGCTTTCACTGCATAGGTTTGTTTGACCAACAAAGGAACTTTTGCACTTCTAGATGTCAGCTCTGTCTCAGAAACCCTCTGTGGCTCCTGCAAGTACTGCTGCCTTCTTAAAGGCAAGGCTGAGAACGACTAAGTGACTTCTCCAAGTTCTTTGAGGGGCTTCTGTCAAAGCCAAGAGACCATATGCAGGGGTTTTTTTTTGCAATGAGACAAAGAGGGCAGAGAACATAGAACAAGACAACAAAGTTCTTGCTCCAGGAGCAGAATAACTATTTCTGAAATGAGTAGTTTCAACCTGCCAAGGAGGAGGGACAAGTTCCAAAGCAGAACATCCCTCAGCCAAATCAAAATGCTCATGGAACTGCATACTTCTTCCCTGTATCACAAATTATTTCAAAAATTCATTTGTGACTGTTTTTCTTCTCATTTCCTCTCCACAGCAGAGAACCCTCGTGAGGAAGGATTCAGATAAAAAGACTTGTTCTTAACTTGACCTCAAGTACAAATAATCCCTACAAAATCAGTGCTACTCATTGCAGAGATACAGGCTCCTAACATCACTTGGGGCTACCAGATAAGCATCATTGCATATATTCTTGCAAGAAAAGTACTACTAGCAGGATATTGAAGAGCTAAATCCACCACCAGTGTGAGCAGATTCAGCTGCATTCAGATCAAAATAGTTACTGCAGTTTCTACAGGTAATCTTCAGAATGATTTATTCTGATGTTTTCCTGTGCATTAAAAAGGTCATCCAATAAGGAATAAAAAACAGTGTGAGATGAAGGCAATTACCATGACTTCAGTTTGAATAGTGGGGTTTCCCCCCCACCCTTCCTGACACTTTCAACTTCAGGGAGATAAGCCCAGTTCTAGCTACCATTTCTATGCCCTTTTCAGTTTATGGTAATTGCTGTTGTGTAGCGTCACAATACTGGGGCCTTTGCTCTGTCCTTCCCCCCATTTTGTGCAGGCAGTAGGAGAATTTTCTTCTGATTTATTCTTCTAATAGCTTCAGCGATGTCAGAATATTAGAACTGCCTATTATCTAAAGGTTGCTTTGCAAATTCACTTTAAATGAAAATGTAACTTTTCAGTCATTAATGCACTGAAAGAAGTTGTGGTTAAAAGAGGAGATGGATGGTTTGGAAGCTTATCCCTTACATTTTAAAGCAAATTATCAGTGACAGAATCTAGGTGAAACAGGCAGCAGGAGAAATGAAAAGACAGATTGAGATATCAATCAAAGACACTTTCAGATCCTTTTCTTTTTGCAGGGACCACTAAAGTAGGCATTTAGATGGATGTAACAAAGCAAAGGGAGTCTTCTGCCATGTGGGAAAACCCGAGACACTTTTGCTGTCTGGCCACTGAGGGTGATGCATCCTGCACGCAGGCAGGAGAGGCAGGAAAACAGAAGTGGATGTTGGCAGAAACCTGGAGATGACAAGGGATACACCACACACGCTCCTTACAGGTCTGAAAGGCAATGGTTAAAGAAATCAAGAGGGTTGTTTAGTAAGAGGGAACTTTGTACCCAATTTGGAAGCATCTTTGCAGGGAAATTTTTGAAGCAGACAAGTTTAAGAAAAATACTTTATTTCTCAAAACAAAAAAAAAAAAATGCAAGGAGGTACTGCAAGTATCTCCATGGGGATTTAAGATTACAAAGACTGTATGGATCTCATCTTTATTATTTTCAGGCCTCAGTTTTCATCTGTAAAATGGGAATGGTGGAGAGCTCTTTTAGAGACTAACATAAGGATATATAGGCATAAGGATATAGAAAGCTATGAGGTACCTCCATCAAGTGATTATCTAATCCAAATATACCAGGTGCAGGTAGGACAAGAGAGTTTATTGATTAGTAGGACACCAGAGGAAGATTCAGATCTGCAGATGACTCATTGCATAAGAGTTAATATTTGCTGTTTGATTCTACGTCATTAAAAGCGCATGAGTTACTTCAGTCTTCACTAGATAAATAAAGCATTGCAGTAGGTTCTGTGTAGTTCTTCACATTTGAAGTTGAACTCTTTGCTTTGACTTGGAAAGAAACGGTGCATTTTATTTTTTCTGACCCTTGCATCTTTTGCTCCCATTCTCTGAAGTACTGTTTGGACTCTAAGTTCTGCATTATAAACTGCATTCTTGATATGGATCTCCCATATTTAGGTGCTTTGATTGTTCAAAGGACTCTCCAGCTGGGTGGCAAGACTATTTGAGTGCTAATACAGTGATTGTAAAGAATGGGACATCAGTTCCCATTTTAGAACATAAATCTTGGCAAGTTTGAATGGAGTATATTCAAATGGGAACAAATGGACATTTTCAGCATGTAATTTGAAACAAAACATTCAGCACTTACATGAATAAGCTCAGCAACTGCAGCACCCCTAGCCCAGTGTCTCAGAGCCCTAAAAGCCTATGGGTGACAGTTCCAAGCCCAAAGCCACCAAGCAGCACAGGAGAACACTGGGTCCTGGGGTTCTGAAGTAGGAATTGTGTACTCCAGGTCCCCTTTCTGTGGCTGCAGGTTTCAGCTAAGGCATTCACCCTCCTTCCCTCTTTATCTGTGGCTCCCACACTGACAACCCCAGCTTCTTATGGCTTCCAAGAGGAAAACTGTACCAGCACTGCATCTATTCAAGTGTCAGGCTTGGGTACATTGTACATATGTTCATGTGCTTATAGACACATCCATTTCCAGCTGCTATCTTTCTAAAATTCACTTTGAAAAGTTCTCTCTAAATTCAATGTTAAACAGAGCCGCTTACACTCTGCAATACTAGAAGTAAGCTTTACCTTTCCAACTGAGAGAGTAAAAAAAAAAAATTCAAAAAAATCTGTGTGGGGTTGAAAAAAGTGGCTTGCAGATCAGGCTGCTTTTCCTCAGAAGGGAGCACCTTGCCTGCTTGTGGCATTTTGCTCTAGCAGAGAAAGTGTCATGCATCAAATTAAAATGATATTGAAGAAGACAAGACTGGAATGAGAATGAATAAACACTGCAGCTACACTGGGAAGACCTATAAAACACACAGGTGGAAGAATAATTGTCTTCTGACTATTTCTGCAGTACACCAGTGATAGTACTAAAGCACGAGAACTAAACTAGATTGTCTACTGCATGCTACAGATATGCCTCCTCTTTAATCCCCTGTAGTTACATTGAGTTCAGTGAAGAAATTTTACATTAATGGAAAAAGTAAGGCTGTCCAACCTTTCACTGTGCAGCAGCTATTAAAGGCACTGAGAGGACAAGCATACAATGATTTTTTTTCTGATTCCTATTCCAGCAGTGCCACCATCAATGTCTGCACAGTCAGATCCCAGCAATCACATCATGCAATGGGAGGGCCAACTGCACCTAGGTGCCACGATAAGAGTTGCCCCCCTCCCTTCAGTTGGAAAAAAGAGCTATTAGCCAGGCAAAAACTATTAATAATGTCAGTGGGGAAAACAAGAAGCAAGCTAAACACCAGATAAACTCTTCTGGAAGGCTGCTGAATCTGCTCAATTAGTCATAGGCTGAGTATGTCCTCTTGGAGAGGAAAAGGCTGAGAGAGCTGGGGTTCAACCTGGAAAAGAGAAGGCTCCAGGGAGACATTATTGCAGCTTTCCAGAAACTAAAGGGGGCTTAAAAGAAAGAAGGGGACACACTGTTTATTAAGACTTGTTGAGAGAAGACAAGGAGAAGTGGTTTTAATCTAAAAGAGTGTATATTTACGCTAAAAAAATTTAAATTGTTCCTTAAAGGAAATTTTTAAAATCATTTTTACAAGGAGGTTGGTGAAACATTGGCAGAGGTTGCCCAGAGAGGTGGTAGATATCCCATCCCTGGAAACATTCAAGGTCAGGCTGGACAGGGCTCTGAACAAACTGGTCTAGTTGAAGATGTCCCTGCCCATATCAGGGCGGTCGGTTGGAGTAGGTGACCTTTAAAGGTCCCTTCCCAACCAAACTTTTCTGAGACTCTATGTCTACATGAAAGGCTAAGCAAGAATTACTCCACTAAAATTTTCCACTAGAAATTGCAAGGCAGCCCTGATAGCGTGAAATTCTCCAACAAATCCAGTGCTTTGCTATCAAATCCTCTCCTCCCTTCACCAGTTTTCACTCGTGATTTTCCTAACAGATGAAAATTTTGTGGTACCACTGGTTTTGGTTTTCTCTAAATGGAATGTTTTTCTTGATGTGCATTTTGGTCAGATTTAAATCTGGTTTTACCAAAGGCCTGAGAACAGACAAGAGGAGAGAGGAAGGGTAGTGTAGAATGCTTAGAGAAATTATGAAATTTCCATCCTTGAAGATATCCAGAATTTGACTGGGCAAGGCCTTAAGCATCCTGGTCTGACTGAATCTGCTTTGAACAAGAGGTTTGACCACATGACCTCCAGAAGCACATTCCAACCTAATTTCTTCTATGATTCTACAGACTCCCAGCCTAGATCCTTCATATACTGGAATTCCCATTGGAGGGAATGGGAGCTCAAAGGACAACATCTCTATCTACTGCAGAAGTATTTAATTTCAGTATGTTTTTTCTTTTACATGGTTCAATTTAAGGACAGAAGTATTTACTTTTTCGCCCCTGTGACAGATGCCATCCAGCAGAATAATTTCTGATAAACATCGAGCTCTGTCAGTTATAATTATATGGGTCTGCAACTCTATTTCATTTAAAGAAAAGCATTTACCAGAAAAAGTGTTTTATACAGAAATGACAGAATGACTGGGGCAAGTTCCTTATTTTCCTTTAGGAATTTTAAACTGTGGACAGAGCTAGGCAGACACGAACATACACAAAAACTCACTTCTCCTGGGTAAATATCATACTTGTGCTTGTAGCCATGGTCAGCTGGGTGACCAATTCTATGTCTGCACATACCAGTGTTAGATTTCTTCATGTCCTTGTTCATGTTCATGCATGAAATATGGTGTGCAGTTACATGGGAGAAGAACAAAACCAAACCTTTGAGAGCCACCGCCCAGGGGAAAATTATTTTCCATCTGCAAGTAAAGCATCACTGCTGTTTCCAAAGAGCCACGGAAGCCAGGGCCCACATTTCCTGTGAACATAAAGAAGACTTGTCTCAGGGCCTAAATGGAACAGAGTTGTGGAAGTCACTTGTATAAAACATCAGGGTGCACATTTCAGCCCACTAGAAAACACTACATACTCGCTGAATTGACAGCTTGCACTGACTCGTAGGGAGCAATTTTTCTTGAACACAGTTCCTCAGCAGGAAGCACAGAACATAATTAATATTTGTGTAGAACTCCATTTTCACTTAGGTCATCTAGGACTTCAGAATAACGTGGTTTCTCTTCGATTCATTTTTGTTCTTTTATTTATGAAACTGGATAGCCTTTATTTTCCCCAATTAGTTAAATAAACACCAAACACTTCTAAACACCAAATCTGAAAATGTCTAAATGGTGCAGTAATAAGTGTGCTGCAAATACATAGATTAGCTACAGCTTGGAGCAAGGGAGAAAATTAATTGATGTGTGACAGGCTGTTGTGTAAAATTGGTTTTTGCTTGAAATTGAACAGTGGCATTTATCATATTAACACAGACACCTTTTCCAATCATCTCTGCTAGTGCTGCTGAGGCACTGCCATTACCACTAGTAAATAGATGATAGTCATGTTTTATAAAAGGATGTGAACAGTGTGGTTTCAGGCACAGTGTATAAGTGTTTGATACTGAAAAATGAAATAACAATTAAAAACAAACAAAGAAACAAAACCAAGACTACCAAGTTGTACACACCCACCCAGTAGAGAACAGGTTATTACTTGTAGTACATGTTGTTTCTTCAAGCTCAAGAATCACTCAGAACCCTTTGCTTGTATTCCATCGCCCTGATGTACAGGCAAGAACTGTGCCAACTCAGGGCAATAAAGCAGCCTGTGCAAAGTGGAAAATGATTAAACATGCTGAACTGGATGCACTCCCCAATCAATAGGTCTTCCAGCACAGTGTAATCAGCCTGTCCATCACTGTGCCTTCTTACCCTCTTCTCACTATAAGTTTTTCATGAATTTCAGCTTACAAGAAGCACCCATCTAGAAAGCCAAAGGCTTTAAACTCTTCCTAAAAAGATCTTGCAGCAACCCATATTAATTCAGTACTGTAAGGAAATCTTAAAAATCCCTGTTCAAGATCCCATGAGGCAAAGCAGCATATTTCAGGCTGATTTGGAGGATGTAGGTCCTTAGTTTGGATTTTGTTTAATGAAGATTCTTTTCCACTCTTCGACCTCACAAAAATGTTGTTTCCCCAACATGCAAAGTTGAACATTTTCAGTCTGTGAACATCTCATTACTGGGCTCAGCCTACAAGAGGAAAGGTTACTTGGCTTTAGCACTGTAAAAACACCTGCCAGAAGACCAAGTGGGCTATTAAAAACAAAACTTAATGAACATCAGAGAGCAACCATGAAAAAAAATCAATGGCACAAACAGGAAGGAGATTTGTGTGACTGAGTTGTGTGAAGGAGGGTTGTGTAACCCAGAGAAAAGAAGTACAGCCCTCCACT
Organism: Falcunculus frontatus; assembly: GCA_013398115.1. Classification (NCBI taxonomy): domain Eukaryota; kingdom Metazoa; phylum Chordata; class Aves; order Passeriformes; genus Falcunculus; species Falcunculus frontatus. Next base: position 264,316 of record VZRV01010761.1, on the reverse strand, counting down.
GTCAAAAGTTTGAACCTCCCCTGGAGGCCTTCACTTGACCAGCAAGGGCAGAGAACTTTAACACTAGCAAAGGTCACAACACCAAAAATCTATTTGAGATTATTTTGCGCAGCTCATGAGAATACATGAGAAGATCAAAGCTTTTGCTTAGGACTGGGAGGGATTAAGCTGCACAGAAAGTATCTGCAAGGTAGAAAAAAACCCCTAAATCTCAGAGACTCCTTATCAGCTTCCCAGACAAGATGTATTATTTGGACGAAAAATAGTTGTAGCCTGTGCTACAAACAACATCAAAATACAAATCTTGCAGTGATTTGACATTTACAACACATATGTTTCTGCTATAAGGAAGAGCAGGCTTCTTCCTTGGAACCACTTTAGCTTAAGTCAAGGGATGGATCCTTCTCTTCTTGGGGAGCATGCAGTCATTTATGTAGGAAATATGCTACTGTTTCAGAGAAATTATTTCTGCTGAAACTTTTTTTCATTTCACAGCCACTTCCCCAGGCCTTTCCTGCACAGCATGGCAAAACCATGGGCACCTGAGGCAAGGGGCACTCCACCATTGTGCAGAGAGTTCAGGGGCAGGAAAATCTTAGCTCTGACACTGGACTTTGAGCCTGCGTGTCTCTGGCTCAGTGCTTTCCTCTTTACTGGGAGAAATGAGGTATTAAAAACCTCATTGCATTGTTATTGTGGTGAGAAGGGTGCTCTGAAGTTGGGAACAGTAAACAAACACACCGTTCTTTTGGAGAACACAGGGAGCAGGGTGCCAACAGCAGCTATCAGCAAGTTCTGTTTAAAAAACTACCAAAATAACTATTCAATCTTTACTCAAAACTGTTTTGGTGACAAGAGCAAAAACATCCAGAGTTCAAGTAGAAGAGGTTAGTGCCTAAGATAGGAACAGAGTGAAATTGTTCTTCACCTCAAATATCTCTTGGTCAGGCCCTTCTGCCCAGCCTTGTCCTGACCTCCTCAGTCCCCTCTAACCTCACCCCTGAGGTATTAGGGTGCTCTTGCAGGTTGTCCCTGTGTTCCCCTTGGATGGATTTATGCAATTTCTTTTCTTTGGAGCCAAATCTCACAAATCAGTAGATGCAACTGACTTAAGCCAACAGGGAGGACAAAGGAGAAGAAAAGGTCAATCTTCAAATTCACCAAACATCCCAGTTACAAGGAGATTCCTTCTTAAACCTCAGTTATTCACAAGTAATTTTTCTGACTACCTTCTCTCCCCCATCTTGTTCTTTATAAGTAGACAAAACGTATAGTGAGTAGACAGGTAGATAAATTTAAGCTACAGGGCATCAAGTGTATAAAAACAAATGAGCACAAAGTGAGCAGGAATACATTTAGTCTTGCAGTTGAAAGATTATTTATAACCAGAAAAATGGGGCTAAAGACTAAAACTAAGTTAATTTAAAGAAAAATCCGGATCAGTTGATTAACTGGAATATAGAACACAATAGGGTGCACATCCTTGTGGCCCAAAGTACTTATTTCAGTCTTGCATTACCGTAAAATTTGTGATACCTTCTTTAACCGTTTCTTTGTGCCTTGTTTGCTATTTAGATTGTCTGTGAGATTTGATTAGGTAAGAAGCTGAAGGAAGAGAAACAGGCATATAAAGTGGAACAGCATATAAAGAGGCCCAACAGCATTGGAGGGCAGATAATCTAGTCCAGAGGGAGATAAAATGTATAGCCCACAGTCTATTCACACTGTACCATAAAAGGCAGATCTGATTTACCTTCAAGCATGATGATTCTTTACTTCTGAACAATAAGAAAAAGGAAGATGAAGGCAATAAGGCATTTACCTTTAGCACTGACAGCAGAATCTAAGTAATTCACTACTGAGTATCCATTACACCTTCATTGCTGTGCCTCATTTCTGTAAAACAGCAGGTCAGAAGGCACTCATAATTTAGGATCCAAATATTTGCCTTCCTTTCTTTGGTTCTGAAATGTCAAAGATGGTAGAGATTGGAAAAATTAAGCACCCCTCTTGCATTCTGCAAATATTTTCTGTGACAGTGTGTCTCATCTGTAAAGTACAAGAATGAGGCATATCCTGTTTGTAGCAGAAATTTATATTTCTGCTATAAATTATTATACAGAAGTGGCCATAATCTGCCCCTCAGTGAATACAAGATTCTCCCATGGTTGAAAAATAGGTAAACACACTGAAGCAATAGCAGTATTTTTAATAGCAGCAATGTACTCATTCACTGGCCGACATGGCAGTGCTAATTTGGCCCAAAGATGGTGTTTGCAGTCTGTTCACTACAGCGCATATCTGAAAATGTTTCATGTGGCTCATTTGGCATTTGCGAACACCCAAAGTGCTTCAGGGCCACCGGAGAGAACCAGCAACACTGCATCAATCTTGTTAAATACAGAGGTTTCCTCGCCAACAGTGTGACACAAGTATAGTTTCCAAGTAGAGTAAAAAAAGCACATAAAGTGGAAAAATAAAAGGTCCAAAGTACATTACTTAATTGAAACCTTCATGTCTGGCACGTACCACAAGAGAAGTATTTTCAGTCTGCCACCAATATTTCAGTATCAAACCCACAGATTTTACCCAAGGTTCTGCACATAACCTAACCTTAAGCACCAAGTTCTAGCACAGCTTTACATCTAAATTAGCATACTGGAGTATTTCACACCAGTGATGCTTCACTGTAGAGTTATTGTTCCAAGCCTGCAGATACTTAAAATATCTCTATCTCAGATTTTTCTCAGCACTTCCAGTCACGCTAAATAAATGGAATGAGAAGAAAAACTTAAATTCATAACACAGTCCTTAAAGACTGTGAAATACCACTAGCCAAGAGCTTTCATGGAACAAGTTACTGAGGGTTCAATGATGTCAGTCCTGTGAGTTGAGGGTTCATCCTGAAGTTTCTCTGCAGGTGACCTTGGGTTTTGCTGACCGTGTCAGGCTCATCAGGGGTAGAGGTCTCTGCTTTAGGAGGCATGGAGTGACTGACAGAGTTCACTCGCTGCTCCTTCCCCCCAGGCTGCAAATGAAAGGTGAGGATACAACTGCCCCAGGCAAGAAACACTTCATCTGTGATGTCCAAGGAGGCACAAGTACCTAGCAAATTGTTGGAGAAAAGAGTGTGTACTCTGTTTCTCTGTCTGTATCCAGTCTCCCACCCCTTAAGCTTTCTGCTTCAGTCCAGGCTCTCCAAATGGGGATTCCTCTGATCCCCATGCCGGATCATCTGGAGCAGCACAGGCTGCCAATAGCTTGCTCAGGAGCTCTCTCAGGCACCTCCTTCTGCAGCCTTTTGAAATCCTAATCGTATCTCTCAAGAACTTTTCAGACAGTCCCCAAGAAATGCTATAGGGAGTAAATGCTGGGAGTGAGTTTCCTTTCCTTGGGGTCATTCCCCTTAGCCCATCGGTACCAGGTAACCTGCAACTCAAAGCCTCCAAGAAAAGCACTCCCACAGTCCATTGACACCATCACAGTCCGGATTTGGTTGCCATGTGTGCTGCTGGGACCTCACCCCAAGAACATTTGGATTGTGTTCTACCTCCCCACAACTCAGGGTGGTTCACCTGCCAGCTCCTTATTTGTCTTTCCTGAGGCTACCCATATTTTTCCATCTTCTAAGTTAGTGGGACTGTCCATTTTAAGTAAAAGCTGCTATATTTCTTATTGATAGTTAAATTCAATTTACATAAAAGGGAACAAATTGTTCTCTATTTATTATTCTGAGCTGCAGTAGACACACTAATTCTAGAGTACATAGTTTTCATTGACACATAAGGCTTATTTCTTTATTCATTTTCATAATGAAAGGTTTGTTTCTTTATTCATTTATGTTGTGTTTGACATACACTAGCAGGTCTGAACAAAATGAATGACTATAAAAATAAGAAGAAATAATTTCAACACCATCAACTGGGCCCAATAAATCCAGACAACTACATTTGCTTTGCATTTACTTTTCCTTTTTCACTTTTATTACTCATTTACCTTGTCAGGTCAAAATGAACAGAAAAGGGTTGGGATACATACAAAAATTGCTGCCTACCATAAAAGAAGGAACCTTGTATTCATAGAAATCTAGAGAGACCTCAGCTTATTTTAAATTCTTTTTCTGGCTTTTACTGCCATCATTCAACTTCATTTGAAAGTGGGAAATAGAAATGGAATGTATTCTTAATTGTAATCAGATTGATATCAACTTTCTAAGAATGCTTTCAACAAATTACTGTCCTCTAAAAAAGAGCAGAGTTGGAAAAACTTGTCATTGAACATCAGAAAGGTGAGGATAGAAAAATCTATTAATACTTTTAGACTATCTATGGGAGTTAATCAGAAAGTAAGATTTGACTGAAATGAAAGCCTTTTTCATACCAGGATGTGAAACCCTTACAGATGGAAATTATTTGTTTATTTTATTTTCCGTAACACTTAATGCAAAGTATCTAGCAAAGGTTAAAATGGTCACACAACCTTCTACAGGGAGCGCAGAACTCATATTTGTTTTAGTGACCTATTCCCACATTTACTACTGATACTCTATGTACTAACTCTTTATAACTCGCGCTATAAACCAGAAATGTGCACAGCTAGCTGAACACATCACTAACAAACCTTAATCTTTTTCTTCTTCAGTTTCCCATTTCTATAGCCTTATCTTGATCTAATTGTCCAAGACAAATGATTGGTTGCAGTGGTTCTGAAATATGTTGAGAGTGAAAAACAATCAAAAGGGGCCAACCGTCAGAACTTTGTGAGGGTTTTTTCCTAACTCAGGTCTGCTTAATGAGGTGATAGAGCTGATCATCTGCCTGGATTAGTCTTCAGGAGTCACAAGGTAGTAGATCATGGCTCTGCCAGGTTATAAATACATCATCCACTAGTAAGCAATCATCTAAGAGCGTAAAAATCCTGTCATATCATGAGATATGACTATTAAAGGTTAACTCTGGCCACAGGTTTGGCCAGAGAATTCACATGAAATCAAAGCAGAAACTCAACCCCAAATTCCCATTGGCTCTTCAATATTAAATACACTATGGCAAAAAACTAATCCTAAGGTATCAAATTGTGCCTTTAAGACAAAGCCCATGAAAGAGAAATTGTGGAGTTTTATTGCTAGACTCCTACAGAGCTCTCCCAGATGTCAGCCAGTAATGCAGACACAGGACACTGCTGGCCCCATACCCTTCCACCCTATTACTGTCCAAACAATTTAGCTTGTCTGTATTCCCCAGAGTGCAGAAGCTGCCATTCCTGATGCACTGGAACACAGCAAGGCAGAAAAAGAATAGGATTTTGAATTCCCCTTCCATATTCATCTGAGGATCCATAGGGAACAGAAGAAGTCTAAGTCTTATCAAAAAAGGCCAAGAAATACAGCTAGTGAGTGTGCTTTGGCCCTCCTGCCAAGATGTCTGGAGCTGTTAAAAGTAGATTACATGTAAACAAGACAGGAACAAGATACTGGGCATTAGACCGTGAAAGGATGTCACTTTTCAGCAAAGAGGTAGTTGCCAGTAGGAAGTTCAGGGATGATGCCAAAATACACTTTGCAAAGGGGAGAGTGAGAAAAGAAAGATTCTGTTAGAACAAGTTATAACTGGATATTCCTGTAAGTATTCAAGAAGACTGCTCATCTAAAAGTGTAATGCAGCTGCCAGGACCAAGCCTAAGCCCTCCAGTAGTAATGGAGGAGGGCAGTTTCTTTCCAAAAGACAATAGATTGAAAGTGACTAGCAGGTGCTGAAATAAGTAACAAAACACACTGTTTATCTATGCTCAGAGGCAAAGAAATAGGAAAAAATACACTGTGAAAAATTTCTGAATTCTAACACCAAGAGCTCCAATGTTCACTAGTTGCCATAGTGCAGTGGTTAGCAGTGAGTTAGAGCAGGCTCTGCTGATGATCAAGGTTGTCAGCCTTCCTGCAGGATAGCTACTGCTCGGGCAGTACAGAAATACCAGTCCTCTCTGTGATCCTGCTCTGCATAAATGCAATATAAGGACCTGAGAAAGTTAAACCTCTTAATTTTATACTCTCAGATCTCATTATGCAGAGGAAATCAAAGGGATGTTAGGAATGAGCAACGTACAAGCAAGACCAGTGAAGCTGAGGGGAGGTAGCCTAGCCCTTCAGCTCCCAAAATTTTCTTTCTATAAAGCAAGGAGAACATGTCAGATCAAAAAAGAAAACACAAACTGTTCCGAATAAACTATCTTGATAATTGGGGACTTGCTGTTTTCTCACATGAGCTATCTTTATTTAGTGCTTTTTTCTCCCACAAACACTTCCTCTCTCATCTCACATTCCCAGAGGTCCCTTGCAGACTATAACATTATTAAGTAGTCACCAGCTTCTAGAAATACCAGCCAGCAGATGGGGGCTGGGGAGGACTGCTTACCTCATCATCAAGTGCTATCCAACTCCTGCATTTGCATTAGCTCAGCTGTGGTGGCTGTTTATCAGGCTTGATGCTTTTCCCAATTCAAAAGTCAAGCAAGAGACAATCCCTTAATCTACAATAACTTCTACACTTGTAGGAGCCAAGAGGCTGCAGCTCTGGTCCGGAGCTGGCAGAATCCTAAAGCTGTTATTTTGCAGAGACAAACCCCATTACTCAGCTACTAAGCAGTAGCACATTTCTGGCAAAGGAGATGATGATACCTTTTAGCAGGGTCCAGGGGAGAGTTACAGACTCCAAAATTACATGAGAGTGAAGCAAGTAGAATCTGCTGTTTGCAGTCTCACTTGACATCTGCAGCCCTAAAAGATTTGGCTGTATGGGCCACATGATAATCTTCCAACTCCTTGAGGAGTGGCCCAGAGTCTCAGTATCCTTTAAAGAGGTATTAGAATGTTACACTTTGACCGAGCTGGTAATTTGACTCTAATTGCTGTTGACCAGTAAGGCTTGAACAAGCAGGAGCCAGATTTCTCTGTGTCTTGGCCCCACTATCAGACCGGAAATTCTGCTTTCCTGGCTTCCTGTGTATGTTGAGTTTTCTTGTTTGAGGGGATCAGATCAGACTTTCTGGTTTCCATGTTTGTACCATAACAAGCTAACACTGTTGCAAACCTCAGGCCCAATTAACCATCAGTTGCACTTGGCATCCAAGTCCAAAGGAATGTGCTAAAATTTAAACTGTTTGCACAGCCTAGTTAGCATTAGTGTACTGCACCTAAAGTACACATGCTTGCTCTTTCTGCTGCCTGAGCCAAATCATATTCTGGGCACAAAATACAAGCATGGCACTGCTTCTAGAACTGATCCCCGGGTCCAGACGGGACTTTCAGACCTCCTGAAAAAGGAACCCTGAGTCATTAAACACCTGAAGAGAGAAATACAGTATAGTTAGGGAAAGGAGGGATATAGATTTTTATTTTGATTTATTTTTCTGCTTTCCTTCTTTCTTGCTGACTTCATGACTTTTTATTCCTGGTTATCCAGTGCCAAGTCTCAGTGGAGGGCATGGAAATCTGTGCTGGTAGCCACCTAGCAAGAGTATATCCTGAGAAAAAGTAGAAACAAGACTGAGGTCTTCGATTTGAAAGAAAACAAATTTGCTCCCTGCTCAAATCTCTGAAAGTGTGGGATATATACCGCTACCACTGGGTTTTTAAAATACGGTATCACAGCTACTGAGCTCCATGCTGACTCTGTACTGCCCATCCCTGCGGGATGGGGGGATTTGAAGAACCATGAATGGGTCAAGCTCCACCATGGACCTGTACCTCTTGCCTTGCAGAGGAATCCCAGGGGTGCTGGGGAGTCTGGACACTAGTCTTTAGGCAGATCGGTGTCTGCACAACCTCCCAGGGCACTCCGGACCCCAAATTCTGCATGTCTGTGAGACTGGTTAGAGAGAATAATTTTTCTGTACTCACGCCTTGAAAACAGGACCTGCACTTCAGCCAAGGATTGCTTCTGAGCCTCAGCCCACCCTTGATGAGTGCTTGATGCCCTCCCTTTGAGAGGTGTATTCCATGTGCTCAGATTCTCACCATTACACAACCTGCATTTCTTTTTCTCTAGTTTTAACAGTATCCATTAGTTATCTGTTAACCTAGTTAGACATTGTCTACACTGAATAAGGCAGTCTCATGCCCGTGACTCACTGATGTACATCTGGATGAAAACTGAGTCTCTTTTCTGCCACACAGCCTGTTCTGGCAAGAGAAAGTTTGAAGAAGCACATGACAGGAGTTAGCCAGGCAGTAATAAGACTCACCTGAACATATACATCTTTTAATTGCTAAATGAGACATGTTCCACAACAGCTAAGATTTTTTTTTTTAAAGGAGATAATTCATTCCATTCATAATAGATTTAATTGTGCTCTGATTGCTCACACCTGGCAATTTTGTTTTGAGGCACGTTTTTTTTTCCCAAAGTACTTTCAAAGCATAGGATGGGCCTTGCACCAGGTATAGTACATGTTTCAAGCCCTGAAATAAATGGAAAGGGATTTGCAGAGCCAGCTTTAGACATAGACAAAGTATGCAGTTGCTGGGGCAGCTGCCTGCTTTGCGTCTGCCAGAGACCTACCACTGCTACTGCCAAAGGAAAGGATGCTCTGAGTAGCATAAAAACTCTTGCTCGTCCTGCTTGCAAGCAGCAGTGGTCATGGCCCTTTGTTCGGGGCCATGACCACTCCACAAGCAGGAGCACCACACCTACTTCCCTACAGTCCTGCCATCTCCCTTGACAGCACTCATCCACAGGGTAGTGAAATTCTTCATTTTCTTTGCCTCTGAGTCAGCTGTTTCCCGCATTATTCTGGATTCAGATGTTTCATTGCTATTTGTCTGGTTTAAATTGGTATGCAGGATAACGAAATAATTTCGAAATCTATCCATTAGCTATTCTGAAATACAACCCTGAACAGATCTGAGAGTATTGGGATGTTTTTAATACATCTTAAGGCTGCCATCCCTCAGATCTTTTTCTTGTTTTCTCAAAAGATCCTCCACTCAAGTGACCCCACCAGAGTCTTTCTTTCAGTTTTCCTCTTTACACTTGAGGTCCCATCCTGAGATAAGGATTCATTATACTGCATGTTGTTCTCCCACAGTCCTAAGAGATTTCCTCTCCCTCGATAAACTCATACTTTAAATGGAGAAGAAGGAAAAGGGTAGGAGAGGAAGTCAAGCAACAGAAAAGTGAGCTGATTGTCTCTGTATTGGGAGCCATTTTGTTTATTTGACATACCCAGGAGTCCAATATAACAGTGCCTGGCATAGAGAAGTGCCTGCAAAATGAATGTAGTGTACCCTACAACAACAGAAAATCTGTCCTGTATAATGGAAGCCATGTAAAACTAGAAAGAATCAATTCAAATAGCCTCACAGTGAAAGATGGACTGAGACGACCTGAGGACTGAGGTATACAAGGGATAAACTTCATGCCAGCTAGCCCAGGCAATTTCACTGAATCGTTTCACCAGAGGTACACTCAGTGCTGAATAAATTCTTCAATAAAATCAGATTTTTAGCAAAAATAATCTAAATCTGTGGTGGCAAGCAGAAGAGGAGGCCTTGACTGGGTTTCTGAGGAGACAGAAAAACAATTTCTGAAGTTTAGTCTCTCTTGTTTTAATTAATTCCTTCTTCTAACCTACCAAACTGTAACATAAAAATAGCTCAGATTATACTCTAGGGCAGTTGTTTACATGCGTATTTACCAATTCTCCAGTGATCAGATTTCTGAAGCGGATCACTCACTGCTTAATTTTCTCAGCAAAAAGAATACAGAAATCTATCCACAGTGGAAGCACCCATGCTCTTCAGGGGTAAAAGATAAGGGTTGTAATAGTCAAACCAGAAGCAAAATCTGAAGAGATGTAAAATACCCATCATGTCTATTGATTTTAAGCTGCCTGGAAGCATCTCCTGGGAATGTTTCTCTAGATATTATCTCTGTAATCATAGTATTCTCAATTGTAAATTCAACTGCTCTGTAGCAGAACATTCGTATTGTAAACACATGAAAGTGTTGAACTGATAAATGCATTGCTAGCAGAGATCAAATGACAAATTCATTAGCTGCATCAGGTTCTGAAAGGTAGGACTGTTTTTTTCAATGCTATTTCTTCCATTTCTGACTCCAGTCATTGGCAGTACTGACATGGTGCCTGGTTCTGTTCTCCCACAAGTACCAATTACTGAAGGGAGTGACATCTTGAAGGGCTGAGATCCGTTGTTAGAAAATATCTATTGACAATAGCCTTTTTGTGAAAAATCAGTTTAGGAAAAAAGACATTTAGGAACCTGGACATTTGGGGACAGTGAACTGCATTTACTGGTATCCAGATGCTCTATCTTCTAAGTGGTTCTCTAACTGCTACTCTTATTGAAAAGCTGTTTCAGAATCATGTTCTGTCATTAGAGATCCTCTAAATTCCAGTCAGAAATGTAATCATGATCAGTTTCTTCTTAACCCATCACTTTTCTTTAGAGGAAGTGATTTTTGCCCCTCCCTGTTACGTTTACAATATCAGCCATATCCCCACCCAGTTGTTCTTTTTTATGGACTGGTCTAGACAAACTTTACTTTGAGTTTGTTTTCTAAGATGCCTCAGGTCTCAGAAAAACCCTTTTCTGTGCATCTCTTCCAGACTGAGCCCCTCTCTTGAAAAAGGGTGACTGAGATTCTGCATAATATTCCCAGAGACATCACTGCCCTTTCCCCAGCATGCCAATGTTCCTCCTCTTGCTGAAACACCTCACACCGTAGTTGACTGCAGCGACTTAGAAAACAGATCTTTAGCCTAAAAGCCTTTTCAGCACTGCATTCAGTGACTAAATGAAAGTTACTGAGCCACCAGATATAATTTAGGATACCTCTTTGTGGTTGAAGGAGTGTGTTTCAGTCTTAAGTGTTAGCCTTATTCTACTTACCATGTAAAATGTGTGTGATTTTAAAGGGATGACTCGTAATTATTAGATTCTCTGGAGGCACCAGGCATGGATTGCTGGAATTCTGAAAGCACAGACCAGTCTTTGCACAAAAGAGCTGCTATTCTTGGTAAAGATAATCCTATTCTATATTCAGTATGATTTTATTCACACATTCACATCCCCCTACTTAAAATCATCACAGCAGATTTTGGAAAAGGTATGAAATATAAATACAAGCACAGTTGATGTATGCAGTAAATACATCCATATATTTAGAAAAGACCTCTTACATAGTGCATTCCTAGATGATAAAATGAGTCAGTGGTTATCTAAAGCTCCCAAACTTAGAGGCTCCAAGGAAGACTATTGAAAGGGAAAGTTACACTGGCAATAGAGGATTTAGAAGGTAGCTTTCAATATATTACTGATTTATGCAGCTGGTACCTTAAGCATCTTAATATTCCAAACTAGGATACCTAAATATCTTTCTAAATTTGACTACATGAGATTGATAAAAATTAACATGTAGACAGAGAAGTCTTCTCAACCTGATACTTACTGACAGCTACCCCATAATATTCTCCACATTGAAACAAAGCTTTAAGTGCACTCAGAGAGGGCAGCTGGAGTGTTGTAAAGATTGCCTGAAGTAAAATCATTAAAAAAAGGTGAAAAAAATATGGATCTGCTGCAGGGACACTGGAACAAAGCACTTATGATAGAGGAATACTGGGGGGGAAGGATTCTTGATGGCCTAATTACATTAGAAACAACTCTTATTCAGCTAGATGAAGAAAAGAACCCAATGGAAATGGAGGAAAGAGCAGCCCTTAGGTCAATCTGAGATTTGTTTTCCTGCATGTGGAAAATCATTCCTCCTGAAAACTGTTTGGTGCCATTATGCAAAAACTCGTCATAAAAATAAATGCCTCAGAGAAGCTGTTGTGTATTATCATTGGCACCATCGGAGACCCACTGCTAATACTGACCCTTCAGGAGACATATAAAACACACCAGCAGGTATAGTTCCAATGGGAAATGTCCACAAACAACAGGTATATTTGGCACCTATACAATGCATTTATAGCTATTGCTTCCCACTGGAAATAACAAAATGCATTTAAGCAGTACACAAACCACCAGCTGTCACTGAATTATATTGCAAGGATGATCTCTAACCCTTAAAAGAGTGACCTTTTTATTTTAAAGCAATAGTTTATAAGTTGTAGGACAGTAAAGCTAGCTGATGTTTTTCACAATATGCAGATGATCAGCTTCTCTAGCAGGAGAAGCTAGAGAGATGAAATATTATTAAAATTTCAAAATGAAATATTATTAACAATTTATGATTATTTCCATGCAGATACTGAATGTGTAATTCCTACCATATTTTTCTGCATTTGCAGGTGTTCCTGCACCTCTTTCTCTTTTTCTCCTGCAAATCTAATAATCAGTAAAATTGTACTCAGCCAGCTATTAAATTTCAGATGTTAGTATGTTTCATGCATTTAAAGATTGACAAAATGTGAAGTCATATAGCCACAATATAATGCCACAGTGATACCAAGAAAAGTGATCACCAAGCATGCAAAGTTTCACAATCTTGGATTTTGTTGCAATAACCCACTAGATTAAAGGAAATACTGTATATTCATATACAAACCAGAGTATCCCATTTATGAAATAAAGAAAAAGTTTGGAAAAATGTGATCTATTTCCACACAAACTTTTGAGAGCTTAAACCTGTTGTTAATTATCAGAAATTTATAGAAAACTGATTAGCTTGTGTTATCATACAGAGGGTAAGGCATCAGCATTTTGAGAACAGAAAGTTCATCAATTTATTAGTCATAACTCCCTATATTTTGTTCATACACCTCTATTGAACCGACTGCCTTGTGTCTGAATGAAATGTAATTTGTATTTTGGCAACACAATTATTTGAAGGCATTAACAAACAAAACCAAACATTGCAAATAGCTCCAATTCTACCACAACTGCTCTGTCAACCCGCCTAATAGAGTGATAATTATTCATTCACGTATTTATAGCTTAAGAATGGCAGTTTAAAGCCTTTATGTACTATTTTCCTCATCTATTTCCTGAAAATAGTGGATTTAAAGTATGCACATGCATATACATATACATATATGCATATTCATACACATTTACTTCACAAAAGGCCACCCACATGGCTTGATAAATATAGGTAGATAAATAGGTAGCTAAGGGAGATGTGATGACCCAGCAGCATTACTGATCACTGAGGCTGACCAAAATATTTCCACTGACATATTTCTTAATGCTTTGCAAAATTTTGACTGTACCAATTGGAATGTTGTATGCCACATTTTTGCGTTAAAATGCCTCAGCTATTTCAGAAAATATAACTAAGAAAATAAAAAAGTGGGTTTACTCATAGCAATTACTTTTTTCATTAAGAAGACCTCAACCAGCCTGCTTTGCATCTGGAACCTAAAATATTCCAAGGAGCTTTCCAGAGTGTCCAGAATTTGTGTTATAATTAGCATGGGCTTGCCAAGTTTGTGAAAAGGGCTTTAAACTAAAATTGTGAAGGTACAGGAATCTCCATCCATCCCAGTGGCACCAGTTTAGTGTCAGTGCCTTTAACAGGGCCTGAAGAGGGTTCACATGTCGGGAGGAGGTCACCTGAAAAGTAGCGCAAAGGAATTCCAAACCCTCCAGCCAGTAATTTGGCTTTAACAGGGGGCCAGCTTAAATGCCTCTGTGAGGAATTAAGATACTATTTTGACATCTTTGCCGTCAATATGGACAGCGGGATTCAGTGCACCATCAGCAATTTGCTGGCAACACCAAGCTGTGTGGTGGAGTTGGCACATTTGAGGGAGGGGATGCCATCCAGAGGGACCTGGACAGGCTTCAGAGGTGGGAGGCGGGTCCGTGCAAACACCATGAAGTACAACAAGCCCAAGAGCAGGGTCCTGCCTGTGGGTGAGGGCAATCCCAAGCACAAATACAGGTTGGGCAGAGAACAGATTGAGAAGAGCCCTGAGGAGAAGGGCCTGGGGGACTTCCAGTAGCTAAAGGGGGTTTGCAAGAGAGGTGGAGAGGGGGCATGTAATGATAGGACAAGGAAGAATGGCTTTGAACTGGAAAAGCATAAATTTAGATTAAATGCTATGAATAAATTCTTTGCTGTCAGGGTGGCGAGGCACGGGTTGTCCAAAGAAGTTGTGGATGCTTCATCCCTGGAACTGCTCAAGGCCAGGTAGAACGGGCCTTTGAGCAACCTTGTCTAGTGGAAGGTGTCCCAGACCATGGCAGGGGAGTGGAAACAAGATGATCTTTAAGGTTCCTTCCAACCAAAACCATTCTATGTTTCTGTGATTTTTATAAACTTTTGAAGTTGTTCGCTTCAAAAGCATTAGTTTCTAAACTAGATCTCGCATAGGTTCAATCTCAGTCAAGTGTTCTTGCTCCTAGAGTTTCAAGACTGAGATTTCCTCCCTAACTCTTTATGGCAGGTGAAGTTTTTGTAGTGTCTGGCTTTCTAAGAGGGCACATGGATGTGGTCTCTCACCAGGTACAGCAGGTGATGAACCAAGAGGAGCCAGTGGCCATACAAGAAACATCTAATTTGGAGATTGAACTGATGGACAAAGCTGGAGATGAAGAGAAGCTGTAGCAGGAGCTTGTTAGAAGAGTGAGGCAAAAAAAAGACAAGAAATAGGACGAGGAAAAAAGTGGGGGGTTGTGACTGGTCAGAAAGATACTGAGAGGTAGGGAAACCAGCAGGCCTTATTCAGGGAAGCACCCTCTCCTAAAATGTGTTAAACTGAGCAGGCAGAGCAACATTTCTGTATTCCAATACTGTCATAAAAGAGGTATTAACTTCACTGATTACAGGTGTCCTCATCTTCCTCCCTTTCCTGCTTCATGGACATTCCCAGCCTCCTTATATTCTCACACACTCTGTTGGCATCTGTGTCTGCACTGCAGAGCTATTGGTCCAGACCCAGCAGATTACCCCAACTGGTGGGATGCATGGTTCCACAGGATCCTGTTTTCCAACTAGGGAGTTATACTCAAAATATTCATTAAGATATATTGTTGCAGTTCCTGCAGCAGTTTTACACTATTTAATGCTGTGGTCATGGATAGTTCTGGTAACTCCAGGAATAGAACTACCACCCCCTCACAGAAAATGGATTGTTTGACATTTTTATTAGCTCCAGCCTTTGTTCCGTGGAGATGACAGCCAGTTACCTACACTGGCATGACTGGTAGGAAAGTAGGTAGAAGGAAAGCACAGCTGACAGCATCTTGCAAGTCTGTGATGTTAAAGCAGCATCAGTGCCACGTGCCTTCTCGATGAGGACGGGATGTAGAGGTAGAGTCGTGACAGTATGTTCCAAGGTGTCCCTGTGGTTCTCCCAGCTTGCTCTGTCAATGTTTCATCTCAGGTTATTAGTATTTATAAAAGCATGCCCTTAAAATAGCTTTATGGTGTTAATAGAAGCAAAAATAGAGGTTCTTGTGCTTAAATTGTTCAGAGTGGGGTAAAATAGGGCTAAATTGGGCAAGTACAGAAATTGTAATAGCACAACCCAGTTTAAGGGTGACTTTCAAATCCCCTTCATGTCTTAGAAATCACTGACTTTAAGGTAAAATTTAGACCGGGATACATTCCTTCCTGCTTTACAGAAAATCCTACTCCCTTTAACAGGTGTGAGATTTGGGGTGACTTTTGCTTGAAGACTGCTTAAATCTACTCAGTAAGTCTTCCACTCACAAGTCAAGCAACCACAAAATTCTCCAACTTCTGAAAAACACATTATTTCAGAAAGGTCTTTCAGATTTGCATTTGACATTTGTAAAATAGATGTGTGTATTCTCCTGTTGTGGATTGGCACTGGCTGGACACCAGGTGCCCAGCAAAGCTGCCCTGTCACTTCCCTTCTCAACTGGACAGGGAGGGGAGAGAAAATAAGAAAGGCTCATTTGCTGAGAGATCACGCACCAATTGCCATCATGAGCCAAACAGACCCCACTTGGGGAAATTAGTTTATCACCAATAAATTCAGAGTAGAATAACGAGAAAATAAAATCTAAATCTTAAAACACCTTCCCACCCCCGCTCCCTCCTTCACTCTCATCTGTCTTCTCCCCTCAAGTGTCACAGGAGGATGGGAATGGGGGCTGTGGTCAGTTCATCCTTCATCTCTGCCACTCCCTCCTCCTCAGTGGGACGACTCTTCACGCTCCCTGCTCCAGTGTGGAGTCCCTCCCATGGGAGACAGTAGGGGCACAGCTCTCTCACCATGGGCTGCACCTGGGCTGCCCATGCTCCAGCTCCTGGAGCACCTCCTGATACTCCTTCTGCACTGACCTTGGTGTCTGTGGAATGGCTTCTCTCACAGATTCTCACTCCCCTCTTCAGCTGCAGTTTCAGAGAGAACTGAAAAAAATTTTGTTCACCACCTACAGAATATGGAGAGGGGAGAATACAGGGCATTGCATTCACTTTTCTTATCAAATTATTGTTAAAGAGGCATAGCAGTCTGTATATGCCTACTCCAGGCACAGTGGATCAATGACCTTCTGGCATCAAAACTGATGAATAGTTAGCTGTTCTTCTCTAGAAAGTGTTGATCAGGTTTCACTGAGATACCCGCTTTTTTTTTTTCCAAATTTGCTATAGGTCTGTAAGTATCCTCTGTGATTATTGCCAGATGAGCCACAGACAACATTTGAAGTAACATATTGCATGTTCTAGGACAAGACGAGGAAACACAGACTATTACAACAGTGTGTCCAAATTCCAACCTCACTTGACACTGGAGTCAATCTCAATCACATCAGCGAAGTATAAGGGAAGTTCTGAAGAAAGAAGAGGAAAATGTGTTACTTTATCATGCCTTGGCATAATAAAAAGTAGTTTTAAAATTTGATAGCTTGAAAAACTTTATCATCAGGTTTTTGGGACTGATATTTTTTCTGCAGTGAACTACTAATTGTCTGGAGTGACTATACAATTTTTTTTTAAATGGACTGGTTTCTTATGTGCAATACTTACAAATATCTTACAAATGTTGTTTCAGAAAGGAAACAACACAGTAATAAAATTGGGAGTTTTTTCCATTTTGTTTCCTTTAAAATTTGCAGTTGCTTTAGACAAAAGTATTTGTCTGTTTTGCTGATTTCTTTTTTGCCAATGCTAAAACAATATCTCATATAAACTGCATAGGATGAGAAATTAATTTTTGTGGTTTAATATCAGGCAAATAAATCTTACCATTACTAATTATTTTTCGACCTTGCATATGAGGATAGGATTAGACTGACTACAACTGACACTGATTATATGAGACAGGATGCTATTAAATCTCTTTGGGGAGCTTTTGAAAGATCCACCACATTTGGAGCAGAGAGCTTTTCTCTGTATTAGCTCATTTATGGAGCAATTACATGGGACTTACTACAAAAACGATGTCAGGAAAAACACTGAACAAACAGCTAGAGTGGAACTTACATCACTCCCATCTCTGTCAAAACATCTCACAACCTCACAGCCTTAAAATATTTTGTCAAATGGCAAAGCCATTTGCTATATATCAGTAAAAGGTATGAGATAGATTAGGTTAAGACTACATGGAGCAGAACTTGTTCTGGATCTGAAGGCAGCAGAGATTTCTCCTTGCTCAAATGGCTTCTTTGCACCAAGAGCCCAAATTGAATTAATTTTGCAGGCTTGAAAAGCCTAATGTTTTCATTTAAGCCATCTCAGGATTTTTAGATTTTGTTATTTCATCAGAACACTCCTACAGAGGGTTTCTCAGTGAAGTGCAGAGAAATATGCAAAATGTACTGGCCTGAAAAACCTCTGCTCATTCTGGAAAAATCTATGGCTAGACTCCCTGTTTTGTTTGGTTGGGGTTGTTTTCAAAATTAAGATTTCTCAGATAACTTTTAGGAGCAGTTTACAATTTTGTACCCAAAAGTATGCAAATACAAAATGTAGAGCCAGGTAAAGACCATTTCCAAAACTGTGTTCCTACAACTGATTTTTTTCCTAATATCCATAGCTGAGAATGAAAAGACATAGTGAAGTGCCACAGAACTGTGTGTATTAAATATGTACACAGCTATTGATTATGACGTTTGCAATTCGAGAACATCAAAAAAGCTGTGAAAGATGCATAATCCAAAGTAATACTGACAGTTCACTGAAGAGCCAACAGTACCGAGGTGTCAGACTGCAGAGATTTATTCTCACCCCCAGTTCAATTTCAAAGTTGATATTGCTGTAAATTCATGTGATTGCAACACTTAATACTTGGGCCCTCACATTTTTTATATCTTCCCTGGGTGTCTTCACATACTTAATCCAAGTCCAGTATGGAACAAGTTAAAAGATGCTTAAATGTTCCTTCCTTAGGTACAACTCGGTGGTATGACTAAACTAACAGGCTAGAATTCACTTATGGCTTTTCCTCAGACTATCTCAAAGACCGTCATCTTGCTGCCAGTAGTCCTTGACATGAAGCCAAACCCAGGGCAGACTTAGAGCAGTGGCAAGAGCCTCAGTAGGATTATCCTTGCCCACAGACACTGAGATTCTCTTCTGCTCTCTGTAGCACTCCTGAAATATGTCATGTATGTAAAGATGTGTTCATAGTCCAGAAAGTCTCTGTTTTGCAGTACCCATTGGTAACTGATGGGTAGGATTTTCTGTGTGTGTAGTGATCACTGACCACAGGGAAAGTTTATGCAAAAATTCTGGTTCATAAATATGGGTATGCTTGTGTGACGAAAAACTGATTTTTTAATTGAGTTTGTCCTTCCAGGCATGTTATGTTGCATTTCTGATATTGCAAAGCAATAAAGCTACTATATGAGGTATTCTGCGTGGCCAAATATTGTATTCCTTACTCAGAGCTTACTCAGGAAAAACCACCTTTGACTTCAGCGAGGATTTTCTTGACTAAGGACTGCACAGACTGTTTTGCATCTTACCATCTTTTGCTTGACGCTAATGTTGGGCAACAGTTCTCATTGCTAATTTGCCTGCTTCATCCTTCTCCTGGGCTCAGGATCTGCTTTTTCTGTGTGTTATTCATAGCTTCCATTGCTAGTTCAGATTGCTTCTCTTTGTGCTTTTCTTTCCCAGCAAACATTTTGCAGCTATTGTTCTGCTGCTGGTAGATGAGCACAGAACCTGGTATGCGGGACTTGAACCTCAGCCCAGATTCAATTAACACTGTTAAACATGTTCTCACTATGGTGCTCAGAAGGAATTTTGATGACCCTCTTTCAATGAAGCATAAATTTGTTTAAGCTGATGTTTTTACAATGCAAAAATATAAGGGCTTGATTCACAAATCTTAAGACCAAATGCTTCTCCAGTAAAATAGATGGAGTAGCACCCATTTAGAGCTGTCACAAGGTCGATTGTAAATGCTTATTCCGACCTATGATAGTCACACAATAAAGTTTCTAAATGTGTGTGCTGTAGCATCACTCTGTTTTGTAGTTTTAATACTGCTTTAAAGTAAGATATCCTGAATAATAATTAGTACCAAATTATGCCATAGCCTTCTAATATGCAGCAAATCTAGCTAGGTTATCACTCGTATGTCTTATGAGCCACACCTAGCCATGGTTTGTCCTCTATTCATGCTACAGGGTACGAAATTCCTGGGTGCCAACCTGCCTATGGCAACCTAGAATTCTCCAGGGCAGGCTCGCAAAATCTTCACCTACTCTCTGGGACAGGTAACTAATAAGTGATGTTTTGTGAAGTTATGCTTTCTTTCTAACTTTCTGATGTCCGTAAAAATGTTTCATTTCTTCATGTCAGTCTGTGGTCTCTCATTGTTCAGTTCCACTATGTTTTCTGGACTAGGGGAGTAAGAGCAGATCTGTTATAGTACTCTAGATGCTTGCCCCAGCCAAGCCTGTAATAATTGCTATTAACATGCATAAAAACTGAAAGTTGTTTAAGAAGCTGCAGAATCCACAGCTGCCTGCTACCAGTTAATCTCTTTTTCTGATGGAGTAGTTTGATAATACAGGTGCATTGCATTTCACTGTTGATACCACAGTTATCTGGGCAGTTCACCCATCTTTCTTAATTGCTGGTATGTATATATATTCTCTTTCCTTTATCAGGTTTACACTAATCTTGGGTCTCCTGAACTAAGGATTTTTTCAGTGCTATAGGTACAGAATACTGAAAGGATGGGGGAGTTATGACTGATTCTGGTTTACATTTCTATGCAGCATGTAGTATAAGTAATGACTCAGTTTTCCATATTTTGCTTAAATTCTCTTCTACTTTTCTCCTGTATGCACTGTCAGTTCTTTTTTGCTTGACTTTATTTCAAGTGGCAGGTGTGTAGAAGAAATGTCATTCACTAATCCTATAGCTTTCAGTGACATATGAAATATTGTAATATATTTCTAAGTAATAAAGTAATTCGGTTGAAAAATAAAGACAGACTAAGCTTCAGATTGGTTCCTACAGTCTATTGATTTTCTCTGAATAATGTGAGAGAATTTCCATCTTAAGAGTGCTGCTAGTGTAAGGAAGACATAAGTGAGATTATTTTTGGTATTTTTCCACATGGTCTGCACTCTGTGGAGTGAAAAAACTCAGCAATCTTGGAAAAGTGGTTTGAATTCCTGCTTGTCAGTCCCCTGGAATTCTGAAGGTACACTCTACTCTCACCTGGGTTTAGAAGAGCTTGATGCAAAAACAGCTTTGCTCTACTGCTTGTTCTTGCTAAAATTAAGAGATGATCAGTGAAGTGAAACATAATCCAGGCATATAAAACTCTTCCACAAAATGTTTGACCCTAACTCCAACTTGGTTGAATATTTGGAAGTCCTTTAAAATTGGAACAAATTCACACATCCACACTGTAATCACTGAGTTTGATCTTACATTCTGTTTTTAAACAAATGTCCACGTGGAAGTTCTGAGTCTTGGAATGATACTTAGTCGTCTTTCTGTAAGGCTCTCTAAAAAAATCTGGTTTTTTTCCTTCCATCACTGTCTACTTGTAGTTGTTACTTACAAAATAAAAAAAGGGTTACTCTTGTAGAGCACAATACCACAGTTTATCTCTGAGTGTACTACAACTTAAAATGCATAAATCCAGGATTTTAGCTTAGGCTAAAATGGCTCTCTTAGCCATTTCATTAAAAAATAAAAATAAACAACCATTGAAAGATAATTTTCATTTTTCTGCCTGCTTCTTGAAAAGCTCACAAGAATCTAAATTTTTTGAGAAGTTTTTGTATTTCCTGAAAACTGGCTCGTTTCTTTCCTGTTGATTAACTCAGATCTTAATCACACTGTTTCAACATATCTAGACAGTAAAAATATATCTGGAAACTTGCTTTTCAGTTATATTGAAAAATACCACCTTGCTGAAGGAACTAATAAAAACCCCAAACATTTGTTTGGTGAAATGAAAGATAGTGAGTATGACAAGTGTCAGCATTGACAAAATGAGGATAGGTTCTATTTCATCCAGCTCGATGCACCTTAACCTTTAAAAACTAATGAGAAAGCAGTAACAGTATCAGCAAGAGAGTTAAAGTAAAAACCTAAGTTTTGATTAATCCAGAATGCTGAAGTAGTTCAGCTATAAGGTGCCAAAATAAGGCCTCTATTTATGTAATCCACATCTCAAGGCACAAGTGGAATTTTTGGGAAAGTTTGGAGGAATGAATCTGCTTCCTCACTCTGTACAGTTCTTTGGGGTGCTACATCTGCAGGGGGGATGGAATCAGAGGGCTCCTGGGTCTCCTCTGAAGAAGCACTTTGTGCACAGCTTTTCACATGAATAGTTTCAGCTGAACACCTGCTGCTTGATTTGGTCCCTCCACGTTTGCAGAGAGTTCCTTCATTTGCTGGCTCACTCCAAAAACTACCCAAGAGCCAGTGTCAAGGTGCAGGACTAGTAACAAGCATTTGGAGGAATGCAGTCCTGTTCCTTCTCCTTTCCCATACAGCCACAAAAAAGGTGGCAAAACAGAATCTTACACTGAAAAGCCAGTGCAGCCAGGGGAGCAGGATAAAATACTGAACTAATAAATTATGACATTCAGCTGGGAGGAAGGTTGTGTGAAATGATGGCACAACATGCTGAACAGTGGGGAACTTGCTAGAGGTGAACTCATTTATACTCTGGCAGAGTAGAAGACTTCTCAGTTAACAAGTCCCAAAATAGTGTGCTGCAGTGTATAAAACAAGGTAGGGCTCGAAATAATTAGCCACAGATGACAGATGGCAACTCCTTTCTCTTTGTTTCTTTCTTTTTCTTTTGCTGTAATATCAAGTTGATCAAAGAGCTGAGGATCATTTGTTATTGTAGGAAAACTAAAAATATCTTGAAATATTCTGGCAAAATAAGTTCATTCAGGTACAAGCCAGTAGCTCTCATTGTTCCTGTTCAACAGCTTATACATGAGTCTATGTGTAGTAATAGTTTCCCTCAGAAACTGAATTACATGTGCACAGCTGAGAATTTGAGTGTGTCCAGGCTTAGGAGCACTATTTAATCAATTTATTAAATCCAATTATTAATTTATTTAATATAATTGTTTGCTTGTGTTAACAAACCAGTGATCTATTCTACTGTCAGAAAGCCTTCCAAAAAGTGTCCAGAGCTCTCCTCTTTGGTATGTCACCTGAGCAATGTCATACAGCTGTGTGTGAGGGGAACAAATGTTAAAGAACGGAGACTGCAGAGGAACTGACTGCACCAATGACCACTGATGGTGTCTGAAGAGTCGGGAAAGAGCAGCATTACCTCCTGTGCTCTTTAGGAGTAATATCTGGCAAGCATGGACACTTTTTTAAAGGCAAGCACCTATGGATTCAAGTTAGAGATACAACAGGATCTTCTGTCTTGTATGGCTTGTGCCACAAAAGAAGATCAGAATGCAACTGTAACAGAGTTAAAAGGAATATTCAGTAATTTGCTCAAATAATGTAATATGTAGTGCTTGTAATGGAAGACAAGCAATACCATCTGCAGTTCCTCCCCTACCCCCAGTCCCAGTAGTAATTCTGTCTGACTGGTTCTAAAGCCAAAAGTGTATATTTAATTTTTTCAGCAGCTTAGCATAACCTTTCTAACGGAAGTGTTAAGCCAACCCGCCTAAATGGGTCCTTTGAGCCAGACAAAGATGAATTTCAAATCAGAGGAAAGAGAAAAGGATTGGGAAAGGAAGAAAATAGAAAGTAAGGAAATAGTTAAGGTGAGAACAGAGATTTTAACCTCTGTCTCTTAACCTATGTCTGGATGTTTTATACCAAATATAACAGGAACAAAATTCTATCCCTACTGCTAAAGCACATTTCTCTAGTATTCCCCTACCACACTTCCAACCTCAGTCCTTTAATAGAAAGAGTAAGATCAATTTCAGATTGCTTCTGTGCAGTGGGCTTCACCCATTCTCATTACATTGCTATTACAAATAAACTGCAAAATTCAGGAGGAACCACACTTCTGTTCCAGCACAGCTTGATCCAGATGAATCGGGGAAATAAACAGACAAAAACAAAAGTGAGAAAGGTTTAATAACACAATTAAAATATAACTTTATGAGCTTGTGAGCTGATGCGGCAGGCTGCTTTCAGTAATTTCCAGAGGGAGTGCTTATCCATGACTACAAACCAAAGCAATCTAGGAGCTGGCCACTCGGAGCTCTAAGGAGAGCTACAGCAGCTGAAGGCAGCCTGCTTAATCACTTGGAGAGCTCTCTTTAGCTTTCTAATCACATATTGAAGTCCACCTCTAATTTTGCTTCCTCAATTTTTCAATACCTTACTATATTTTCCCCCTTTCTTATCACCTCTCGGTAGTCTGGATTCCCTAGTGAGATGCAGTGCAGACGGGGAGGATTCTGACAGACATTAAAAAGCAGACAACAACTGTTCAACAACTTCAAATAAGTTTCTGTCTGAGGCAACCCCCCCCAGTGGCCTGTGTTACATCAAGACATATTTGTTGCAGTCAGCCTTTGCTGCTGGTTTTCTTATCCTTTCAAACCCTGCAACTTACTGTAACTCACCACTTCTGCCAGCCAAATATTTTATGCAAACTTATCAGCCTCTGGGAAGCCAGGAAATAGCAGCTCTATTAGCAGCTCTATTTAGCAGCTCTAAATAGCAGGTGAACCTTCTTCCAGAGTCACATGAAGAGCAGAGCCTGGGCAGCAAGCGGTGGAGAACCCTTAATCCCTGGGAAGGGTCAGGGTCATTATGACTCTGCTCTCTTGGACGAATGCTGTCTGAAGTTTGTCATGCCAGAAGTTACATCCCTTCTCTCCCAGTTCCACCAGGTGATTCATTTCAGATGTGTTCCAAGCACTAGGCAGCATTTGGACAATGCAGACAATAAGTAGCGCATGGCCATGAACAGAGCCCTTCATTATGGTAAGAAGATAAACATGTGTTTGCTACCTCTAGAGAATGAGCCAGAAAGGATGTATTTCCCCTGGAATCACATGCTGGTTTTCTTCTCTTGGAACCATATTTTCCAGCTCTCCATCCCTTCATTTTCTAGCAATACAGAGAAACAAATTGAACAGGAACAGTGCTTATTCAACCTTCGGTAGGATCACTTACTGAACCTAAAGGTTTGCATTTAAGACACTGAGAGTCTACCTGCCAGAGCTGAAAACAATTAGTTGCCACTTTAAGGAGGGCCTAAAAGAGGCACTAGCAGGCAGCTTGGAAGAAGGCAGAGATTGTAGTAACAACTTCTGCTGCTTCCACTGTTTCCCTCTGCTTTAGTTACCTTTGAATTTGGGCACAAGACTCCTGCTCTTTCACTGTGCACTGCATTCATTTCTCACATGCTCAGGTATTTAACCTCAGAAGTGTCTCATAAGCAAAAATGCTCATCTCATTAATAGGAGACAGAAACCTATTTGGAAGATTCCAGTTCCAAATCAAGTTAGCAGAAGTATTAAATCAGTCCTCAGAGAGCTGGCTCAGCCCTTCAGTCTCTGCGCAGCCTACACCAAGCACTGGGCTGGGGTTCCCAGTGGCAGTGCGCATCCTGGTTTGTAAGTCCACATTCTTCCTTCTCCATGAGCTGCTCTATACCCTTGCTTAGTGCTCTGCACAATAACACGTTCCCTGGTCACAGGTCTGGATTCTCACAGTTCATTTTCATTTGCCCTTTCTATTTTTCAGTACACTGAGGGAATCAAAATTGTCTGCTGAAGAAACTTCATTTAAAATAATTGCCTGCTGAAGAAACTTCATTTAAAATAATCAAAACACCTTTAGTGTCTATTTTTAAAAGCTCTAATTTTATTCATGGTCTTTCTATTCAATGCGTTCAGAGCCTTAGGTTATGGATAGCACCTTTAAATAAAGGAAAATTTGTACGTCTTTATTATGTGTATATTTTAAAAACCTTGTCACATTTCACTGACAATAATGGCATTCACTTAAGACAACTCAGTGCTGACAGATGGTCCTCTAAGGGTTTTTTGCATGTCAACATGTAACTGAATTTTCATATCTTAATCACCTCATATTATTGTTAATACTGAATGCTCTTGTTGGATAGATGTGTCTGTGGGCTTCTGATATTTGTTACAGAAGTCACCCTTCTGCAGTGAAAGACTGTCAGGTCATTAGAACCAAAACATAATTCAGTTTTATTTTTGAGAGAGATCACTCTTTTCAACCTCTTGTGAATAAGGCCAGTACAGTTTAGACACATTTACCTTATGATGTATCTTGTCAGGTCTGAATTTTTAATTGTGTGAATTATGAAAGAGTGAGGTATGCATGTCCAAAGTAAAGAAAAGCTACCTTCCAAAATCCAGTGATATATGTGTTTTAAAGTAGCTATACCGACTCTACAGGTGCCTCAAATAGACTTTCATGCTAAGGATCTATCCCACAGCACTTGGCACTTCAACTACTGAATATCTCTTTCTTTTCCCCACCTCCCTTTCAAATGACTCTCTAATTTTTCTGATAAAGGATCCCTCTTCTCTGGTTTAAATTCTGCCAGAATGCCTGGAACCTGAGAAAAGGACTCTCTTACTTGTGTTATGTGTCCATCAGTCATTTGGAAACTATCTGAGCTCCAGATTTGGATCACCCACACATTTGTTCTGAAACATATGTACAGGCCTTCCTTCTCATAATTCAAACCCAGCTTCAGGTTGTTTATTTTGAAAACAAGTACTGCAAAGAAAATTCAAATGGTTTAATACTTGCAAAAAACCTCCTCTGAAAGCTGTCTGTCTAAATATGTTTGTATATATATCTACAGGAAAGAGAGATCTGCATGCAATTTGACAGGCAAACTGTTCATACTCCAAAGTTTTAAATATTTAACAAACTTTTTCAAAAGTAATGGAGAAATTTGGTGGATGTGCTGTAATGAAAAAAATCCTGATAGACCTTGGTAAAAATTTGAAATAAAAAATAAGTAAGGTGAACAAAGTCTGTGTGAGCCTGAATTTATAGGAAAATGCCTATTGTAGAACTTGGATACAAATTTGCCAAAGCAAATTTCTTTAAGTACAAATGAAGTTGCTGAATAAAGAGTGCAAGAGAATTGGGATTTGTGGACTTGACTCTGGATCTGAGCTGCAGCATGTAATCTTTTTCCCCAATAAAATTTATAATTTCAAGTCTGTAGTTGGATTCTCAGGCTCTGCATCTGGTCTTTAGAATTTGATCCCATCCCCCTCCTAATCAGATAAAGCAAGAGCAAGGTTAGACACAAAAACTGCAGTGAAGGAAGATTTGGCATTAACCTTTTGAAACGGTGACCCTGAGCATGTAACACATAATCAAAACTTGATTAACATAGAAATCCAATTACTGCTTCATTAAAAATCTTTCATTAATCTAGAAAACACTTGTAAAATGCTTGGACCTCATTTCCCGACAACAACAACTTGGAAAAATGTTGTTGAGGGGTCAGATTCAATGTCACAACTGTCATCTCAAAGCTATTCCTTCTAAGCTGGGGTTTGGGTCCCTTTCTTGCAGCATGTCCATCTTGGGCAACCTGCAGACCCATTCCAGAGTCATGTCCAGCAAAGATGTGCTGAAATAAAAAGTTCTGGGTAATCCAGACTACCAGGCATGGATCATTAAGGGCTGCTGGAGCCAAAATTCCTTGGTAGTCTGAAGCTCAAGCTGGCAATACAGTCCAGCTCCATTGAGTAGTAATGCGGTGGCATTGAGGACCTGCTGGCATCTCTGCTGGCTGTGAACATCCCCAGAGATCTCCATCCCCACCTTCTGCTGCCTGGGGTGTGAACTACAGGTCAGGAAGGTGTCTCCCAGAGCCTTGACTCTCGCCTGGCTGATGATCTTCATCTCTGTGATGATCAGCTGCATCCAAAAATCAGAAACAAAACCAGTGGTGTGGGTGGCTGCGTTCCTTGAGCTGAACAGCCCATCTGTTTGCAGAGATCCACAGCAGACTTGCAGTGTTGGGAAAGTGCTTCCAGGAGTGCAAGGGCACAAAGCTGACCCAACCCCTCTGGCTGCCTGCCATATCTGTCATCAGTGGTTAAAGCTGGGATGGCACAACTGGGTGCACAGGTTCTCCCTTGGCCTTTCCCGGAGACCCTCTCCTGATCTTCATACTCTTTCACAGAAAGCATCTCTACAGGGTTGACTGTTATTGACCTTTCCCTAGATAAAACCCCACAGGGTAAATGAAGAAAACATTATTTTTGAAATTCTCTTCAGAATACATTTTTAAACTTTTCCTCAGTGCTCCCAAATTCCTGATCGTATGCAGGTTTTTTTAGAATGTGACACATCGCAGACATGAAGCAGATCTGATAAACACTTTAAAAGCATTTAGTAGTTCGTTTTTGTGGGCCCCCACACCATCTAAGCAAACAAGAAAGGAAATACTATTACCTCATCTCATACACACAGAACTGAGTCAGGAAGAGGGGGAGTTATCTGATGAGATGTGATTGTCTACGTCTGAGATACTTGACTAGATTTCCTTTGTAATTAACGGAAATGGATACTTCCAGATTTGCGTCAACTCATCTAAAAGTAGGCTTCTGAAATAGGTCAGATTAATTTCATCCAGATAGTGCCTGCTCTTGACTAAGAACAGGAGCCAGAGCTGACCAGCAGTAGGCAAGCTCAGTCTTGCCTTAACTCTCTTGAGTGATATAGCCTTTATCAAAGCCAGGTTCAGAACTCAGAGAACCAAATCCCAGTCCAGGTTAGTTCCTTCTTACATGTTCTTTCTTCTGAGACAAGCTTTTTCCCCAAAAATGCTATTAGTTCTACTCAGGATTTCACAGCTGCATTAGAATGTCTGTTTCACTACCCAGAAATGAGAATTTTGATATGGGTGTTTTTCAGTATATTTGGCATGGGCATCTATCTTGCCTTTGTTTTGCATTCCTTTCACTGCTAATTTTCCTCCTAATACCATTAATCAATTTTTTTTCACTCACTTCAGGAGCAGTGTGAAGGAATGTAATCATTCCTTTCAGGGAGAATTTCCCTAGTTCAAAAAAAATGGGTTTGCTCTGGTTTTAGACAACATTGCAGAACCATCTAAAACCAGAGCCCTGGGGTGGCAGGCAGACATGAAAATGCTGCCGAAGACGTTTGACCAGCGAGGTGGAGATATGGGGTTGCTGGAATGCTCCACTGATGGGGCAGACCCATAGGCATCAACTCTCATGGAGTAAAGGTTCAGGGAGCACCTGAACCTACCCTCTTTGTCAGCCACCTGAGGGTAGAAGGCTCTAGAAATCCTCCAGCCCCCAGGCAACTGAACATCCCCAACTTTGCATGCCAGCACTCCTTTGTCATCAGCCCACCTGCCAGGCAGATGAGCTGGCAGAAGATCAGACAGGTACAATGAAAACCTGCTTGTTTTCCAGCACACCTCCCCAGAATAGGCCCTTGTCGTGTGGCATCTCAGCTTTGTCTAAAATCCAGTGGGAATTTGTTCACCTGGAGCTTCTCCAGCCAGCACTACAGATTAACCCTGACCAACAGCTGCAGGCTGAGACAATGTTTGTGGGCACAAATTTCTGTGTAAATATGTTTCATCTATTTTATACTCTTTATGAGTATAAACAGAGCTAATCAGGGAAAATACTACTTTGGAAAGTTTAAAGACTTGTTTTTAATAACGTTTAAAGTAGCTTCCCTTGAGAGGTTTTCTTCCACCAGTCTAAATATTTAATATTGTATTTACTGCCTTTGTTGTTAAAGAAATATTTTAATGAAGCAAAGTGTGTAATGACTTGCAAACCACTGATTGTCACAGGAGCAGAACGTTAGAGATCATTAAAAGAAATAGACAACCACTTATGCTAAAGGTGGAATAATCTTTCTGACTTTTGAGCCCTGTAACTCCATACTCCTTGAAGCTGTCAGAATTTCAGGAAGACCATAAGATTTGTATTTTCTAAGACACAGCATATCAGATTGCTAAGACACAGCACTACCAGAATTTTATTTGCAAATAAGTCCTCTCATTTCTCCTGGCTGTACTTTTACCCATTTATTTATTTCCTTAGTTTTACATATTTATAAAACTAAAGAACCATGAGGATCAACTACCCCTAGAACATAAATTATTATTCAAAATATAGTGACTTACCAGCATTAAAACACCTGTGCAATGAACTTTTCTAATTAACTGGTATGTGACAAGCAGAAACAAAATGCAGCTAATTTATGGAGTAGTTGGTTTGTAGAAAACGGAAAATGCTAAATGGTTGACTTCATGACTCCATATTTTGACTTTTTATCTTTTCCTTCTTTCCAACTCTGATTAAATTACCGCTATCAAATCTACAGTGGTACAGAGCAAAATTAATCCCTCCTCATGAAAGCCTCAGATTTCTACAACAAAAAACACAACAAAGCATAAGGAATGGTAATCCAAGCATGTCATTGTGTGATAACATGGAATGATAATGGTGAGGGGAAGGTTTTCAGAGAAAGAACATCTGTTTCATGAGATATGAAAAAAAACCAGCATAAAAAACAAAAATCTCATTAAATACCTTAGGTTAGTACAAAACAAAAATTGAGGCTCTGATCCTGCTATTAGAGATGCAGAATTTGATACATTGCATCCTCTTCTTCTTTCTGCTGTGTCACTCACTTGCTTTGGCTTTGCTTCTTAGATGCTTGTTCATATGGAACCAAAATCAAGAGAAAACAACAGGGTTTACCTCCAACCAGTAATGTATCTAGATAAGGCTCAAATCATGCAGAAATCAAAGCTGTCTTGGGAATCCTGGGAAATCTGCGCTCGGTGTTAGAGCTATTAGTACCCATTCGATGGTTACATTGAATTTGATAAGATTTGGGAAAATTTCCCTATTGTACCATTTATGAGCTTAAGTTTCGTTGTGCCATTGCTTAAAGTTAGCTGTCTTTCCAGAACTTGCTTGACTCAAGACGGATATTAAAGCAGATGGTTTAACATTTTCCCAGCTGTGGTCTTTTCTCTCTCTCTTCCTTTTTTTTCTTCCATAAAAGTGACTTTAAGTTCTTTCCATTCAACACATTCTTGTCAGAACATAATTTCTTTCCTTCTAAAAGTTTTGCCTTTACATCTAATACTTTGTGTTTTAATAAGGACTCACTGTTATGCATCTACTACTGTATCTTAAATAATCCCATCATAAATCAAGGTTTATTTCCTATCTAAAAATTATATGTCCTCTTGAAAACAATCAGCTGTTTTAACATGTATCAGATGACTCAAATTACACAGTGAGGAGGGGTTCTCCTAGGTTTGGGAGAGTTTAAAAATGTCACCCCATCTTTCCAGCTTGGGTGGAAATGAGTAAAACTTTTTCAGAATTATGGTTTGCTGGTTGAGAATAACTTTCAAGCTGCCTGAGTTTTGCCTTAATCAATGGAGTTTTTTTCTTTTTTTGAACAAAGTTACAGCTATGGTTTACTACCCAAAACATCACGTGGAAGAGTCCATGTGTGTAGACTGTTTCAGTAAAGCTCATTAGAATAGTCTTTATTTTAATGGATTGAATAATCTCGTTCTGAAAGCAAAGAATTCGAGAATACAAATACTTCAAAGTGAACTTCAAGGGAGAAAGTGAGCTGGAAGTTTACCCTTCTAATACAAGCTTCAGCCTGCCAAAACCTAGCAAACTGTCCAGATCTGAATCTGAAAACACATTTTGGCATCTCAGACCAGCACTGCCTTCCACCTCAGGATCAAGCTTTACACAGACCTCAGATTTTTGACCCCTAATTTCCCCACATAGACAGGTCTAGGCACACAGGTCTATTCAGAAGCAACTTCGTTTGAGGAGTCAGGGGTTTTTCTCCTGCTTATTCTTCTCACAACTGAGACCCAAAACAAGAAGTACCTACATGAGGAAGCAGAAAACAAAGTTATTGGAGGAGATTAACTTTCCCCTTTTTCCTCTTTTATTAAGCAGTCTCCAGCTATTACTAACTTAAACATTCCTGACATTACCATTATATTTGTACCCCAATAGCTCCTCTTCCTCCCAAAGGTTATGCTCCCTATGTCCAAAACTTCCCAGTGCAGCAGGATGCTCTAACCTTCCCTCATCTGGCTTAACTTGCATTAACTATCCTTGTCCTGTAGCCTCAGCCTGGGCATTTTTATTCAAAATCATAGCTGGAGGACCTACTGTCTACTTTTCATACAAATCCTAGTGATTAGATTTTTAGAGCAGCAGAAGACTTGAGATCATATCTCTTTTCGCTCTAAACAGTTTTAACTCTGTAACTGCCACTTCACAGAAGAAAATCCAAGTTACCAAGCTACAGGAGGGAAAATTGACCACTCTTCTTTCCCAAGATAAGCTAATGAGTAGCAAGAACAGGCCAGAAGCAGAGCAAGTGAAAGGTGGTATGATGTGGTAACGTCATCAATGAGGACATGTAGAAATGAGCAGCATGGGTTCTCAGTTCCCTAGATAATGTCAGAGTTTAATTCACCCAGTGAAATATAAAAATTAAATGGTTTTATTAAGTGGAGCTGCATTAAATGTCTGAATTAGAATATATTATTTTAAGAGAATATAACTACAAGTGGTAATCTAAGTATAACTGTAGCCACGCAATACGTGCAATTGAAATAGAGGGCTGTGTTGGCAAAACATTAGGCTGTTTCCTAGCTCAAAGCTGCATGGATCAAGCAAGCAGCAATTGTAAGGCTTTTGCATTATCTTACTGAGCTCCTATCACAGCTTGAAGAGGAGAAGCCAGTCACGCTGTAGACAGCTCAGATAAGTGTTCCTTGAAGATTGACGTGTTGTTCCCAACTCTCTCGTCTAATTAAAGACCCAAAACATTATTCTGCTGCAGCTGATGGTGGTAATCACTTGACATCAAAGGGAATCAAGATTTTCCATTCATTTATGAAGAACTATTTTTACCATATGATTGAAAAAAAAGCAAGGCAGTTCACAATGAATCGTGTGGTAGCACTTTGTGTCTAGGTGATGGCAGACCTCAGTTCCTTAGTGCCTCGGGTGTCCCACCTGGAGCCAAGAGATCAGCTCCATACTGAGGCTGCAGGATCTGAACCAAGTTACACTCATCTCCAGAGATCCCAGCTCTGGCAGGAATCCCATCCTGATGTTCAGCTGGCAATAATGCGAGAAGACTGAGGAGCTTGCGGGCTAAATAGACAAGGATACAAAAATCTCCATTGTGCAGATAAGAATTGAGGCACATGCAGAGTGGCTCATCTGAGTCTTGTGCTTTGTATTGTTTAAGACTGTAACTGAAGATAGTTTACAATCAGGGCATAAGTTCATTAGTGAAAGAATTGTGAAAAATTAGGGATTACACCTGGGTCTGGAAAGCCTTGGCTCCCAAATGAGTGGGGAAAAAAGGGAAAGATCTACAACCTTACAATTGTGATATTATTAATTGTTTGCCATTCTCCAAATGAAATGCTGAACAATAAGATCTCTAGCACCTCTGTGGCAGAGATTGGGGTGGAAATGGAATTAAACAAGACAAAAGTTTCTTCTTCCACAGAATTGTAATTTAGATTTTAAGTAAGGAAATATTTTTGAGTAGTTTATTTAGAGTTGCCACTCTATAGAGACCTGCTACTTCAGTCATAGTATGGTAAGATAAATCTAAAAGGAAAGGTCCTGTGTGAAACCAAACCCTAGAGCATGTTTTGTATTTTAAAGAAGATTCTTTCACAACATATTCCATTCTGGATAATGAGATAGTAGCAGTAAATGCACCAGAAAGGACAGATGGAAGATAGTCAGCTGTCTGAATCAGAAGATTTTCAAAGTGCAGTAAACAAATTATTAAGCACACTTTTCTGGCTTGAGGCCGAGCTATACTCTAGGGAACTGGTCAAAGAGTGGATCATGAAAAGCTTTTTGGGAGCAGCTAAATTCTACAGCTGTGGTCTTTGTTTTTCTAGTACTTTGCAAGAACAGAAGGGGGAATTACGAAAGCGCCTATCGTACACTACCCATAAGCTGGAAATGCTTGAAACGGAGTTTGATTCTACACGTCAGTATCTTGAAATAGAATTGAGACGTGCTCAGGAGGAACTTGAAAAAGTAACTGAAAAACTAAGAAGGTCAGTAATTAACTTTTTTAAATAAAGAGAGTTATTAGAATTTTAAAAGTGACTGTATTAAAGACATATGTAAGTAAAAACAAACATAGTCACAAACATGCAACATTTATTATTTATTGATTACACATTGCGTTTCGTATTTAGTATATAGATTTCATTTACCTGAATATATATTACATGCCACATGAAGTTATTTTTATGTGATATGTAAAATGTTTCTGTACCAAAAGCAAATATGCTAATAGAAATACACCTATATATGTGCATATATGACATTATTTATGTATAAACACACATGTGGGGTAGTGCCACATGGCATTACACATACAAAGATTATAAACACACTACATATATATATTATTTATATTCTATATATACAGATAAATCTTTTTTTAATGACTTTGCATATTTTCTGTGTTTAGACTTCTTTGCGTTGATACAAGAGAATAGAATTTGGGTCTTCATCACTCGAAGCTGAGACTATGTTCAATTGAAATAATATTAAGGCATTTTGCATTATAGTATAGCAAATAATTTCCTTTTTAGTCTCAAGCAGAATGGAATGATGCTGAAAAGCTATTATTTAAAACTGTTGCAGCTGTGGTACAGTGCTGTTGCAAATCAGGGACCTCATTAATGTTCAAGATAGATTATGTTAAGCAAGCAGTCCTGACATGCCTGGCACTGATTAAAATGGTCTGTCGACTTAGCCTAAAATTTATCATTGGTTCTTAATATCCATTTTTTTCATTTGTTTTCAAAACTTCTGAAGCTAGAATTATCCACTTATGCAGGAAGGTATTTGCATGTCTTGGGAGACTTTCCTAAACTGATATCTTAATGGAACTATTTGATTAATTCATTGGATGACTCAAAATGAAATTCAGAATAAATCATTCCAGGGCAATACCCAAAGAAATATTTTTCATTCCTTGCAGAAGGCAAAAGCCAAACCAAAACAGTGACAAAAACCACCAATAAACTGAGTCAAGCAAACCATTTTATGCAAATTTTAAGCAGAGTGAGTCTGTAAGATCTCAATTTAGGAAACATTCTAGTGCTGTCTTATAACTTAAATGTTTCTCTAACTGGGGATGCTTCTCAAAACAAAACTAAAATATGCAGGTGGTGTGGTGATTTTGAAATCTACACACATCTATCAAGAGCAGTCTGGAGGTTCTCTGTATAGTTTTCTTGTCAAAAATATTTTTCCTATCTTTTCACTTAGAGCAGAGACACTGAAAGTAACTTTGTTCTTGATGTAGTTTTGCTTCAATATGTTCCAGGACAAGGAACACCGGTACTCTTTCCTCTTGAAGCATGAATTTGGACAGCTGCCATAAAGCAGGAGAGGGGCTGACCATCCCACTCCTGTTAAAACAGAGGGGCTTCCTAGTCAGTAGAAAGCCTCTTAGCAACTTTGCTGGGCACTAATGAGTTAAGCAACCTTTGAAACTCAGGCCAGGGGCTCACAGCCCAGTCTAGCACTCATACTAGAACGTCACATTAGCAGAACTGACTTTCCAATATTCTAATGGAACATTGTACCATATTATGAAGAAAACTTATATTAAAAATTATGTTTCAGGCAGGTGATTACTCCCCTGAAGA
This sequence comes from Falcunculus frontatus, assembly GCA_013398115.1. Taxonomy (NCBI): domain Eukaryota; kingdom Metazoa; phylum Chordata; class Aves; order Passeriformes; genus Falcunculus; species Falcunculus frontatus. Next base: position 229,198 of record VZRV01010761.1, on the reverse strand, counting down.
CATATCATAATGGAAGCCAAAAATGTTTTACGAGGTGAGCTTTAAGAATGTTTCTATTGAGAATAGCAAGGCATCCTGCAAGTTGAACATCTAGATTTGTCAACCTGGAGAAGGATAATGTCTGAAAAAACTGTCACCCAAAAGCATGTCAGCAACATGTCACAGAGGAAAATCAATGTGAGAAAAAACAAGGAACTAGAATTAGTTTCAATTACGTGCCTCTTCCTTTATTCACTGCACAGGGAGAGAAATTCAACCTCTCATAAATAAATAGACCCTGTGTAACAAGATCGCACTTGTACACTGGAGAACATTTCTGTTATTAAATTTCTCTTTCTGTAAAGTGCAATTTTTTTTCCAAGAGGCTGAATGACTACCCTTTTCTAATCCTTTCTGAAAGCTTTTTCTTAATTTACCCAGAATTTCCTGTGTTGTTGCTAGGCCTCCCCACTTTTACCCAAGAGAAGAGGTCACTTGTGTGGCTCAATGGTCAAGTTTTCAAACTCTCTACAAACATTTAGAGATGGCCTCTTTTTCTCAGTGGGAGAACAGTGCTGATCAGATTTGAAAATACTAACTGTAAGGCTTATGTTCAGCTTTGAAAAGTGACTGAAAAGAGATAGGGGATTTCATATACCTCAGAGTGGTCCCTTATCTGACATGGTCAGCGTAGCTTTCATAAGTTAAAATCTAAAAAATTTCAAAAACCAAACTTGGAAACACATCTGGACTCCAAAGTTCACATTGGGTTTCTTCCTTGAGGCTCTACCCTGGGTAACAACTTGGCAAGGTCCTCATCCTATCTTTTAATAGAAAGTAGAGTTATTTTAAGGCATGAGAAGTAAACCCATACAAGCTTATATTTAGCACTGAGATAAGCCCACACATATAATTGTTTCACCAAAAGCAAGGCATTTCACAGACTGAAGAGGTGTTCTGAACAGGAATCCTGGAGGAAAAACTATTGTTTTCATAAGGATGTTGGTATAACTTGTGATAACAGAGAGAGAAAAGTTTTTTGAACAAGAAGCTACTCTTTCAAGAGCCACTTTTCAAAGCTAACTGCACTCTAGGAGAAATTCTCTTCTTTAAAGAAAAAACAGCCGAAGACTAAGTTTTACTTTAGATGTATTTCATGGCCTTAAGAGGGCTTGAGATCGAGTGGAAGCAGAGAAATAGAGGCTTTTGCAGACTTCCTCTTCAGTGGTGATCTGCAGTCTTAGGGAGGAGTGTGTTGTCTGGTGAGTTGTAGCACAGACGCCTGACGCATTCAATATGATCAGAATATTTTTCATTAGTCCCTAATTTGTCCAAGAATCAAAATGTTTGTTTAATGGATGAACATATGTGTACCTGAAGTCACATGAGTATCTCCTAATGACATTAACAACACAAAAATACACCAGCAAATGATAATAGGTTATCAATTCACATGAGTTTATCCTTATAGCAGTTTTGCAGAATAGTGAAGCCTACCCTTCATTTTATTTTTAAAGAAGCCAGATTTACAAGGTTAAAATATTTCATACTTTACAATGTTCGGGCTATCTGGATGTATTTTTTTCTTCAAACAAGGTTAAGTTACCATTTGGTCATCTGATCATTTTCAAATTTGAACAATTTTCCCTGCTCTTTATTTCCCCTTCCCTTTATCTCACAGTTTTGCCCAAAGATTGATCTGACTATGTTCCTCTTTTATCCCTTTAACACTTTCTTCCATGTATTTCTGGGTCCATTTCTCTCCTTGCCACCTACATTTGCTGACACTTCTTTTGGCACAGTGAATTTCCAATTTGGGGTTTATGCATATACGTGCATGTGTATGTGTTTGTGGCCGTGTGTATGTGTTTGTGCTTATTTTGACTACCTTTGCATACTGTTCTCAATAGAAACACTTTTGAAGCTCAGCTTCCTACTTCCTGTGGATTTTTTTAGATTGGATTTGACTGTATTGGGAGGTGGTCATTTTCTTAGTGCAAAATGAATGTGTTAGAGAGCTAGAGTTTGTGGGCTACTTTCTCCTAAATACACAACAGGCAAAAATTTGATGGGCAAAGGCAAAAGAAGTTACAAAGGGAGAAGGAGGTTGTGAAAAACTTGCAAAACACTCTACCACCATCTATGGCATGGAAGTGTTGTCATTGAAAAACAATTAATGATAATTGACCTTTCAGTCATCCATATCAAGAGAAAAAGTGACAACAGAAGCTGAGGAACAAACCCATTGTTGCCATGATAAGTCTTCCATCCAAGCAGCAGTTACTGCTGGTTTTATTCATGGTCTCAAAGTTATGGAAAGGGAACCTTCAGGGTCTCCCTTGAGCTGTCCACGTCAGTAACCACTGCAGAACAGCCTGTGGTACAGGGACACCTAGAAAAGCCCTGAACCAAATTATTTCTTCCCTTTACTTTTAGGAAGTTATGCAAGTGCTTTTGAACCCATGCAAACTTTTAGGGCATTGCAGGTGCTAACTGTTTAAATCAGTTTTTACACCACCTCCACTTGAACCACAAACTTCCTGGGTGCCAAGCAAGTTTAACCTGTTCTATTTTGCTTTACTAGACAAAAAATGTAGACCATGACAGAGAAGATGCTGGGGCACTTTTGGGCTCAACCAGAAGGCACTATTTTACTTCTCAAAATCCTTTCTTCCTGCACCATGTCACACATCCTTACCAGCAAAACAAAATACTTGTGCTGAGTAGCTGCAGCAAAGCCCTTTTAACCTTCCTTGTATCAAAATCATCTCTGCTTTCTCCTGTGCTGTGAAAAGCTGGGTACAGAGTACCCTGAGATTTGTCTCCGTTTTGTTGTCAGCTAAATGCCTGGGAAAATCCCAAGCAAACCTAGAGCTGCACAAATCAATGTCTATAGAGAGGCTTAGTGGTAAATGCTGTGAGGAGCATGGACAATGCAGAGAATTGTAAACTTGAGTCAATCCTTTAACTCACCTGGACACAAACACAACGGCACTATGAGAATTGGTGGGTATTGACCAAGTCTCACAGTACAAGTCTCAGAGATTTTCAGCCCATTTGGGTCACCACCTCAGCAAACACTGTTTACCACAGATCCTCCTCACAGGAGGGAAGTCTCTGCTCAGCAGCTCTGTAAAACGTGGGCACCATTGAGACTTCCCCCAGGCTTGCAATGCATATTGGAAATGCCTGCCCTGATTCTGGGCTGACCCTTGGTACCCCGAGGAGGTTCACCCATGGGGATGTCATTATTTATATCCACAGAGCAGATGTCCTTGGCACAGATGTCCACTCTCAGGTCCGTGCAGCAGATGTTATTGCATTGCTGGGAGCCCCAGCCAGAGCTCTGCATCCCTTAAGAGGGGCACTACAAGCCACTGGCCTGCCCTGAATGGAGAATTCTGATCATTTAACAGGAAAGAAAATCTCCATGGCAACAGAATCTGGGAGAAGCATCACGTTGCCAGGAAGGGGTGGGCTGTACCCCTTGATTCGCAGCTATGGCATGTTTGGAAAACAGATCTTCATTCCAGTTTCAACAGCCACTCCTAACCAAACAACAAACCAAAGAGACTTCTTTAATCCCAGTCCCATCCTGATAACCTCAGAAACTACACCCAGATCCAGACTTCTCAGAGGAAGTGCGTTCTGCTCTATAAATGTATATTACATCTGAGTTCACTCTCACAGTGAAAACACTTGCACATTACGTAAAATCTCCTCACTGCTGAAAATGCTTTGACTTATAGATCAGTACAGACATATAGATTTGTTCAGACAAACTTTTCAATGCTGAGCTTCTAACATTTGCTTTACATTTGTTATACATTGTGCTGAGGTGACGGGTACTAATGAGCAAGGAGCTATCCTCCTTGGGTTCTGCGAAGAGAAAGGCACAGCTACTACCAAAATACCAATGCTCTCCCCACAGGCTCTTCAGCTTGTTCATTACAATACCAAGGTTACCAACTAAGTAACCTAATGATATGCAGGCTGAAACTTTTCTTTGGTGGGTTGCTCTGGAATAAGCAGGGAAGCCTCATATTTTGAGTTCATTCAATCCCTAAGTGCTGATAAAAATAAATACTCATCTTTTCCCAGCTAAGGTATCTAAATATACTTCCTGAAAAAAATAGGCAACTCCTTGAACTTTTGTTGAAAGAAGAAATATTCTCTTCTAAGTCACATGTTGATGCCCACATGTTGCTACAGTCATCAGGATTCTGCTGCAATTTCATGATAAATCTTTTTTTTCCTGCCTAAGCCTACAGCTCAAGCTTCTTCTCTACCATACTATTCTTGAGCTTGATGTAAAACTATAATTACCTTGTGTAAGTTCGTAGCCTGTAATGTGTGTCTGCACACAAGTGTAGAAAGACCAACAAATCTTCACTTCCTGCTGGAATTTGCTGCTAAATATAGTAAGCAAATGTGACAAAGAAGTTTGCTTAGGAAGCAGGTGGTAATTGCATTTCAAAGGCAACCACTGACTGGTAACAGGAGTGATAAGCAAATAGAATTCAAGTAGTGCAAGCCAAGGTTTTGTACTGATGTGAAAATACAGGTAAAAAACAACATGAAAAGCAATGCATTCAGTTACATGATATCATCTTTGTTTTAGGATACAAAACAATTACCTAGCCTTACAAAGAATTAATCAGGATCTGGAGGATAAACTTTACAGAATGGTAAGTTATCATAACAGCTTTTTTTTTTTATATATATATATTAAATGTGTTTTTATGGTTCTTAAGTCACTGGAAAAACATGTATGTAGTTGTCACAAAAACACCCCACTCAAGCTCTAAAAGCAGTTATGCTTAGAAAAGATACCATGATGAAGAGCTCAAGCTGTGTACAATGACAGAGCTTCATCAATTTAAATAGAGATTGCCTTGACTGATGATCTAGCTGGGTAAATTGTACCTTTAAAATAATTCTGGTAAATTTAGTTAATAACTTCATGGGTTTTAAATATTTATGTTTTCATTAAGTATCAAATTTAAATAAGTTAATCCAAGGTTTTCTCATGCTTCTTTGATGCTTCCACTCAGCTTTTGTTAAGTGATTTAATAGAGCTTGGATGGTCTGACTTTTAAATTCTTTTGTAACTATCAATCTCAGTATATTAATTTCCAATCCGCATGTGTCTGCCACCACAATGTCAATGTCACTGTCATGGGCCAATTAATAACTGAGAGAGGAAAACACTGCAGCCTCTGTGGGCTCCGCATTGCAAGACACAGCACCACTAATTCAAAATAGTTTGAAGATGTCGAAAAGAAATGGCAATGCCATTGCTGCCCTGGCTTGTTGCTAGTGCTGCTGGGATTGTGCTCACTGGTAGGAGTAAAATTACAAAGGAATGTGAAGATAATGTTTAGAGAGGAAAAACGACAGTTTTGAATTTCCAAAGATCTCGGGTAGCAATCGCATGGATGAGCAGCTGGAAATGGGGGAACGGTTTATGGTGGATTTTGAGTGAGTATAGACTATAGGAACATACAGGACAGGCACCAGCCTTTACTAATAAACAAAGTTTTGAAAATGTCATTGTTCTTATCTCAGAATCCTACTTCAATAGCTAACAATGAATAGGGGACTGAGCTTTTGCAACTGTCTAACAACAGGGCAAAGTTACAGCTGGGTTGTAGCTGACATTTGTTCATAAATATATGTTTAAACACTGTAAAAGCATAAAAAACATTTGGCTTCAGGTTATTGCGCTTTTTTCCCACTTTTCCTTTGTTGCTTTTTCTTTTTGCCCAAATCACTTCAGGATTTTGTCTTCGTCTGTAGCCCAAAATTTATTACCTATGCACCACAAAAGATAAATAAAATAGACTCATTCGGGCTGATAAATGAAATAAAAATATTAGAAACACAGAAAGAAGGACTCCAGAAAATCCATGTGTTTTTATCAGGTATTTCAGATCAAAGCAAAGAATTTTTAAACTGCTCTTTCAGCATCCAGTTAAATCCTTGAGAAATTATTTCAGAGCACAGCACAGGAAGACATAAAACCAGCCCCTTGGAGCACTGTGCCTTTCTTTATCCCACTAATATGACAGTCATTGAAGATAGCTTTAGAGGCTTGAAGAAGATCAATCAGGCTCTGTACACCACTTAACTCCAGACTGCTTTGCTTTCTGAAATATTGAAACTGAAGACACAAAACAAAACAAATGTGAAATGGAAACTCTATTAAAAGGAAAAAGATGAGGAAGTACCATATCTGATTTAGATAAGTCAAACCTTTTGATTTTCAGGGCACTCCAAAAGCCCTTGATACTTCAGAGACAGTTGAATTGAATAACAGCTGGTCTGGTTGTTCAACAGCTTATGGTGGACTGGGCTCTTGGGTACCTTTCTCCCCCTTTCCTGCTTAGGAGGAGCAGCTGTGTGCATTTATTTTTTTGTTTTGTTTAGTCTGTCATTCTAATATCAAACACTTTTTATTTCTCCACCCTTATACAAATCCAAATATATAAACCATGTGTTTACTTTCTCCCTCTCTCCCCTACCCCATCCCTTTGTACACACACATGTATATATACACTCACACCTACACAGGTTTTGACTATTTAGTGAGCTCATATTCATCAAGTAGGAAAAGAAAGACACCCAGGCAGTGATCCCTTGCTCCACTTGTAGATAACATGGAATGCTCCCAGGAGGTGAGTTACTCCCTGCCCTAACAGGTGACCCACAATCCCCCCTCTCCCAGTGACTGGTCCTTCTCATCACAACTTATCTAGGACTTCACTGTGGCCTCCCTCTTCTAACGTTTTTGGGTATCCTGACTGTTAAAGCCTTTCATGCCTGCTATTGGTATAAGAGATGTAAAAGAATAATCATTAATTCATCAGCAGTCACAGAAAAGAAGCTGATGTAGCAGTTGCTTTTCTTCTAGGCTCTGCTTCCTTCTGGGCGCTAATCTATAAAATATTTAAAAATATTTGAAAGCTCACTTCTGATCACAGCAAATGGTATCCAATTGAAACCTCTGTCACATCAGAAGCTGAAGTATAAATATAAAATATAAACCATGGTGTCTGATTTGGGTGAGAGCTAAAAAATGCAATCCTGAAATCTGGGGAGAGCTTGCTGTATTAAACTGGGCAAGACTAAACACATGGAACAGTAGAGGAATGTGGCACAGAGTTAAAATTCTTCTGTCACTCCTCATAAAACTCCTGTTCTTACCACAGTAAGTGTCTTCAGCTGGAGAAGATTTCTTTGGTTTTGTAAGCACTGGTTAAGAAGTGGAATATACAGGCTGTCTTCTTAAATAATTAATCTTTATAACTCTTTTCTCCATTAAGATGTGGGAAAAGACCAGGCAGAGTCCTCACACTTTGCACTGCAATTCCATCACAGCACTGTTCAATCAAATAACTTTTTATAGTATTTAGTTCTAGTTGTCATCAGTAATCTTCACTTACCTTTACACTTGTTTGAGTTTTTGGAGCATGCTCTGCCATGGTTCTGCTGCTCCCAAACAGCAATTACAAGTAGATTATGCAAGTCATCCCAATCACATGTTAAGAAATCTTTTATATGATCTCAATCCAGTTGTATTCTCCATATGATCCTCTCTGGAATTAAGCAATGTATTCTAAAAAGCTTTTGAAGTTTTAAGGCTTTTGGCTGCAGTTAGTTCTCTAGTTTTACCTTTAATGCCATAAGCCAGATTTTTAATGGTATCCTCTTTTGGGAAGAACTGGAGCCTAATAATAGCTGCTTAATAAACCCAACTGCTAATGAAAATTACACCCATTTCTCCTCCCCATCTGCATTTTGAATGTTCTTGAAAACACGATCACAGAAATCCAGCTGCAAAGAGCTCAGGAGACCTTATTATCCAGAAACACCCTAAAATATGTCTTTTTTACAAAGTTTGACAAACAGACTGCTGGATGGTATCAGCTCTGGTTCCCACCTCTGCAAAGCCAGCACCAGCCCTCTGCACACAGTGCATTATACATTTTATCATCTGTCAAGATGAAAACTCTTACATTTTTTCAACAAAAATGTACAAAGTTTACAGATAAATTTTACCATAGAACTTTTACAATAATACACATCAAAGTCTGATTTTTCATTCACTTTAGGGCAGACTTAGAGTGTGACTCTGCCATAAGGTTGGAAGAAATTATTATATAAACCAGCAGTAAAGAGGGGTTTGTGTTAAGGATGATCATGTCTGAAATGCTGCACTTTCTGAGCACTGCACTGATTTTTATCCTGTTTCTGCCTCTGCCTATGAGCTGGAGGAGGACTGAGAGGTACAGCAAATACTTTATATTCAATGTTATTAAGAGTTTTTATCCAGCTCTTGAATATCTGGGATTTTCCATTTTGCTGGCCATAATATATACTTAAGCATCTCCACTTGGGGAAATCCAAATATGAATTAAATATGAGCTGGACAATTTTAAGCCATGCTCTGAGACCTTGTGCCAGGGAAATGTTGTTTTAAAAGAAGCAGACTGCTGGGTATCCAGGCCAGGAATGTGAAGAATATGGAAAGTGGTGAGGAATTTGATGAACAATTTCAGTCAGGCATTAAAAACATCTAAGTACCAGCAGTTTGGCTGTGCAATTTGAACCAGTGACTAGATGGCACCTGAGTCTCCTATGATCCCTACGAGTCACAACTCCAATATGGTTTAAATCGTAGGTGAAAGATGAAAACAATGGAGAGAAGTCCTTTTTCACACAAAAAAATAAGGAAAACAGAAGCCCAGCATCCTTAGGTTCTTGAATGGAATATGATGACTTTGATAGTGACTTTGAACAGAGTGATTTAAAGCCCATCTTTTTCATTTTCTTTCCTTTATGGAAGAAGAAGTTTCTCCCCCACCCCCCTGTCCCATGAAAACCAAATAGAGATGACCTAAATATACTTTAAAGGATTTGCATCCCAAAGACAAGAAAGTTTAGACTCAGCTCAACCTGACAGGCTCATTTACTCACATTCAGTGAAGACAGCTGTGAATTTCAAGAGAAATTTATACTGGTTGGTTAGTTAAGGCAGAAGCCAGAGAAGGTTTGTGCTTTGTGGACTAAACAACTGCAAAATAACATTTCTAAGGAAGGAAATGACCGTAAATGCCACAGAAACAAGTAATTTATAAAAATAGCAGTTGAAAAAAGCATTTCTAGGAGGACTTAAGGCTACATGGTTTTATGCTTACAGGCATTTTGTGCTAAAGATGTCCATTTCTCACTAACTCTTCAAAATCATATTCCAGGTTAAAAATATTGCCAGGTAGGCAATAGGACCAACACACACTAACATCTGTAGCAACTACACAGGCTCAGACTGAGTAGGTTTATGAGTTTTGCAGTCAAATAAGTGAATTCTCCTGCATGATTTGGGAACATGAGCATGATTACACGGGCTTTCAGACATCCTCAGTCCTTTCAATCTCTCTGAACAGAGATTCACTTCCCACTATTGCCCCACTGTTATGTGGTTGGTGATGGTTGCCCAGTCCTCTTCCCAAGAGGCACCTGAGCCAGCCCAGCTGCTCCCTGATTTCTCTACCTGAATATGACATCATGAGAGTTTGTTCTGGAAACTACTTTCCATTTTTCATAAAGGCGTGAGACTTCTGTTCTTCTGCTCTGTCTCTCCCTCTCAGTAGGACACCTTCCACAGCTATGAGCAGCCTAAGGAAGGTGTAAAGTGACAATGAACCCTTCTCACTTCCAACATTGTCTCTGTTGCATGATGACAAAACCCCTTCTTAATATGTCTTATCTCTTGGCCACTGATATGCATTTCTGTTACCTGAAATTTTCAGTAATTTTCTTCATCCTGATCTCCATGGTTTGGTCTCTGTCTCTTAGGACAATCCCTAGGGATACCATATTGTCCAGCTGGGAACAGAAAAAGCTGTTGTTTTCAAAATAGCTGAAAAAACAGAAATATGTATGGGATGTGGGTATTTTTGCCCTGTGTCTTTCTTGTAAATGCCTCGGTCTTTTGAGATTATCTCCCAATTCACCACAATAGCAAGGAAAGCAAGAACGAGAATAAGCCTGAAAAGGTGCTCTATAGCAGGCATTTCACATCTCAGAGTCCTTCACAAAAGCTGGTTTCACCCGTGAATGTGAAAAAGAAAGCATAAAAGAGTGACATGTCTTGGCCAAGGTCATCAAGAAGCAAGGAGCAAATTTCCAAATAACATCTAGGTCTTCTCTACCCAAATTGACGGCCTACAAAAAATATCAGAGGACTTCCTAGGTTTCCTTAGATCCAAATTACAATGCCAGCTGCTTGTCTCCCCTTTCAAAATAAATTGAAAATGGCAAAGACAGGGTTTATCAGAGAGAAAGAGGGAAGGAAGGAAGGAAGGAAGGAAGGAAGGAAGGAA